>VKKV01000520.1:0-30505 GCA_008080845.1 Phytophthora kernoviae | reverse complement strand
GTTACAACAAGATACTTTATTATTGTTCAAAACGAAAGCGACGTAACTGGCTTACAAGCCACTTCAAAACGAAAGCGACACACCTCGAGCAAACAACAATTTCGTTTTGAACAATAATAAAAGTTATCTTGTTGTAAGAGCATAACTAGGATGCTAAACTATGTAATTCCTGAGCGCCGCAGTCAGCAGCATTCCCACAAAACCTGTTACCTAGTCGGTTTAAAACTCCAGCACCAGGAGCCAATCGTCATCAATTCCACCCGTCGAAGGAGGCGTGAAGTTCACGCGGGTGCCATTGCCGCTCTCTGGGACATTCACCGTCGAGTTCCCGTAGTACTCACCGTCACGAGGAGAGAACCAGCGTGCAGCACCCGAACGAATGCCAGATCCGTTGTCCAGCTGCAGACTGAAGTCATCGCCGTGGCCGGTGTAGACATAGTACCTGTCGCGACTCTGCGACGCCAGCACCGAGATGTAACGCGTGCCTTCGTAAGTGTTGACGGATTTGCCAGTGTGGTTGCTGGGACTAGCTAGTATCTCCCGAGCTGATTCGAGTTGTTCGAGAGTTTCCGTGGTCAGGTCCTGCAGCGGCTTGGTCACGTATTGGATCTGCCAGGCACCTTCGAGGTTGATGTCCTTGCGCCACGAACCCGTCGCGTTCTGGTTGATCTGTGGCGCGTAGTAATTGTCGTCGCCGAGTAGGTCGGTCCTCGGTTCGTACATTTGCCACACACTGTTGCAACCGTAGGTGAAACCCGTCGCACCCTCATAAACACCATGGTACAGACCCGTGCGAATGTGGGAGGAGTTCCAGATGAGTTTTTCCAGGTCGAAGCCATCGTGGGCACCCTCGTAGTGGTTCTCGAGGTCGAGCACAGGGCCAGTGAACTTGTCACGCATCTCCACGATGTTCTCGTAGTTCTTGGTCGAATCCCAACCGGCTACAGGCGTAAACTTCGATGTCCCGTCGGGCGTCGCGTGGCCGGATTGAACAGCGTTAATGGATACACGGTCTTCTTCGTTCGGCAGCATGATATGTCCGTATGGCAGCGGCGTCACCTCGGGCTTGACGATCCAGCTGTTGGTCGGGTGGTAAATCACTACAGATTCGTAGCCTTGCTCGCGCTCGGCATCTTTCAGACCGGCACGCATGGTCGCCCACACACTAGAGGTGTCATCGAGGGGCGCGAGCAGAGATGGCAGGTCTTGGTCTGGGTCTTTGGCAAATGCAGTCTGGACCTCCGACATGTTCCACGACCACAGAGCGTTCGAGTCGCCACCGAGAATTTTCGGAAGACCGGGGTACCGAGCACCAACGTACTTGCCCCACTCGTACGCATTCGACTCGTTGAAGATTCGCTCCGTGCTGTGCCAACCACCGTTCACGTACATTCCCCACGTCGGCACCAAGGCGATCAAAATGCCGTAACTCGCAGCAAGATCCACCGTCCAGTCCACGAGCTCGAAGTATGCCTCGTTCGGCTTGGTCGGGTCCGACTCGTTGATCGGCAAGTCGCCGTAGAAATTGGCGCGCGTCGTGCCGTTGAGCTCGGAGATCACGACGGTCTGCACGACGTTGTAGCCCTGCTCGGCTCGAGTGCGGAGGTAAAAGTCGATGGAGGTCTTGTTGAGTCGGTGCATGAGTTCCCAGGCGGTGTCGGCCTGCCAGAAGAAGGGTTCCTCGGAGGCGGTGCGGTAGAGGTATCGTCCATATTGCGGGGCGGAGATGGCGAGGTCGTGCCAGGACGGGTCAGCTGTGGCGGTGTTAGCAAGACCGGCCAGCGAAAGGAGACTTGCGATCGCAGCGGAGACCTTCATGGCTTTCGTACTACTGCTTAGGAGTGATGTAGACGACTTGAGACTGAAGTAAATTGCAGAATGAGAGCAGTTGCTTAGAGTAAAGCAAATTGCAGTTTGAGTACAATTGTTTTGAAGTTTTCTTGTTCGGGTTCTAGCTAATAGCTAGACCAAAGAGGGTTGAGTTATTTGTTCTGCGTCCAAAGGGTAGTTTGCTTTCGAGGCAGAACCAGGAAAACTTGCAGATCTCCCAAGCACGAATTCAAGACTGCTGAACAAAGAGTAATCTGGGACGTAAAACCATTTTGGCGTAATACATTCCTTTTAAAAGACCCAGGCTTGCATGCTTCAGAATTGTCACTAGACTAGTTTAACGAACGTGCAACCGCGTTTGCTACTAGGCTTACATGACCCCACTCTGAGCGATACATCATTGATAGGTTAAGTACTAGGGGTTTTAGCACATTTATGGTTCGTTAGACTACCGGCTAACGCAGTGCACCACAATTTATTTTGCATTTTTTCAAGCAATCTCGAGATGCGAGCTTGAACATTGATGCTGGCGATTATCAAACTTCCTACGGCGAGTACATCACGCTGTTTTACGACAATTCGGTCCCGCTAAAAAGCCTGATCTACAACAAGGGCCACGGAAAACAACCGCGAAAACACTCGCTCGGAAACCCAATGCACACGGCCATGAGGAGACCACAGTTTGTCTCCCGATCTCAGTGGCCTCAAACTGCCCCGGTCTGTCTTTTCCGTTGGGTTGCAGCGAGCCAGTACGCACGCGTGCTCGATTCGCTGCTTTTCTAGCCTCTTCCCGATTAAACCGCCTGTCGAGAGTTCTCCTAGCTACCTTTATCTGCACTGCTTACTCTGTCGCGTCCTTTCGGTGTCTGCTCCTCTCTGCGCGATCTCCAGAGGCTGTCGCCCAGCTTAGCACTCCGTCTTCTCACTAACTCCCGCTCCTAGTCATATCTCCTGTCTTCTCTTGGTCTCTTCTTGATCTGCTCGGTGCTGCGTGGACCCTCTTTGCAGCTCAAGATGTTGTACTAAGAAAGACCTTCAAACACAGTGTATGCAAATTGCAACCAGGAATCAAGTTGATGTATTCACTATGGTGTATTCCATAGCGCAGCAAGGGAATTGTGTTTTCCACTTCAAGATACACCAATATACCGGTAGGTACCGGTATCTGCCGGTATCTCTCGTGGTCGTGTGCTCGCCGCCCGCGGCAGACCACGCAAAAAGAAGGGTTATCCACAAGCCGACCATGATCACCCGCGGAGCCACGGACCATGCCAGTTCGCACAACTCGCTTTCATCCAGGGCAGGCACTGCCCCGTCTGATAACGAGGATCCAGCGGCAACGGCGGCTGTCGCCGACGTCGTGGATGTCACCGGCGCGGAGGAGCCGTGGGAGGCTGTCCCAGTGAGACGCACGACGAAGCCGACGCCACTGCGCCCCAGCAAGCGAGCGCCAGCGAAGGTTGTCACCGGTGCGGCCCTGACCGAGGCCCGCAAAGGCAAGAAGAGGCTGGTACGGCACCCTGCAGCCGGCAGCGCGCCTTCCAAGAAAGACACGGTCGACGGAGGCCAGGGGCAGACTCCAGTGCGGAAGAGAAGGCTGCTCCCTCGGCCGTGAAGAAAGCTGGAAAGGTCCCGGCTGTGGTGAAGGTCCGTGCGAGTGAGACACCCCTGCGCCGAAGAGAACGACAAGGGCGGACGGCGGCTTCAACCTCGACGCTTTCATGGCTTCGTTCGAGCCCGGCACCCCCAGTGCCGACACCATTCCACACGGCGCCACCATGCCTGCTGTGGATTCTCCCGCGTCGGCGCATGCTGCTCCGATGGGAGCCGAGATGGCGGCACAACTGCGCGCGCTGCAGGTCGAGGCGGGCGTCTGCGCGCCATGGTGGCGAGTCAACCTCACGCTCCAAGCCCCACCGCTGTGGCCCCAAGTTTCGTCTCATCGGCTCCCAACGTGCCAAACGCGAAGGGAGAGATGCCGCCAGGAGGTGTGTTACCTCACGACCGCGAGTTTTCCTGAAGGTGCGAAGAAGGGCAAGGGCGACTACAACCCGCCGCAAGCACACTTGCTGGCAGTGAGCCGCATGTTCCGGGCTTCGGCACGGAGACAGGTAAGACCCTGTCTGCCATGTCGTTTGTGCTTTGGATGAGAGCTGGAGTCGGTCAAGTTCCAAGTCACGCCGGCCATCTTGATGGCCATCTTCAGCGGTTGCCTGGGATCGCGAGGCCTGACGCTGATGCACTTCAAGGAGTCCTCCGAGATGGCGTCTCTGGAGGACGGGTCGACCAACTCCAACTTCTCCAGCGACTTCAGCCCCTCCGCGTCGCTGCCCCCAGCGACGATCCGCTGTGCCACGTATGAAGACATCCTCGACGGCCTACATGGGCTGAGTGCCCTGGGGCAAGATGTGTGGTATGACTACATGCGGAAGCTGACGTCGCGCCTCCGCATCTTCGTGGCGAGGAACA
Organism: Phytophthora kernoviae; assembly: GCA_008080845.1. Classification (NCBI taxonomy): domain Eukaryota; phylum Oomycota; class Peronosporomycetes; order Peronosporales; family Peronosporaceae; genus Phytophthora; species Phytophthora kernoviae. The sequence goes on along the minus strand of VKKV01000520.1, from coordinate 26,206 downwards.
AGTCGGCGGACCCTGGCAACACCGGCGCGGGTTCGGCTCTCTCCTGTACGCGAACAAGTTCATCGGAGCGACGCTTGGCCACCTGCAGACCGATGATCCGCAGTGGTGGAGTGGATTCTCCGAGGCCCTGCGTGGGATCTAGTACCAGTCGCCGGTGTGGACGATGGCACTGGTCGGCGCCCTCACTCAGGAGAAAGACGTCGGACCCCGGACGCTGCCCCGCGTGGAAGTCGCGACTTTGGTCGTCGAGAGACCGCGCGCCGCCTGGCTATCCCTGATACGATCAGGCGCCTGATCCCGATCAACCGGAAGGGTCAGGAGCCGTGCCTGCTGAACGTGGCCGGCCTCCCGTGCTCTGGAGGCAGCCGCCAGCGATGGCAATGCCCGCCGTGTGCACGACTGGCCGGAGCGCCTCCGTCGCGTCTTCTGGAGTGGATCGAGCGCACCTACGGCGGGCGTCAAGCGCAGCACGAAGATCGTCGCTGACGATGCCGTGAGCAAGCAAGCTGGGCTTCTCTACGGATCGAGACACAGGATAAGCACATAAATACATCACGTATTTCGCCTATTTCGTCTTCGACCATCAATGAAACACCGGAACAACCGCCGTGTGTAGCGGTAAGCGCAACCCCCGAGAGGTGTGTGGGGTGGTAGCGAAGCGTGGGGGAAGAAAATGGGCGTGCGAGCGGAAAAAATTTCACGGAGCCGACTGTTTCCCCCTCGCCCGACCTCACCGTATGCCCAGACACCTAGTGTACCGCGCCATCGATCGCGCATTACCGGATATCTGCTCCTCGGTGCGACCGATGAACCTACGTCCCGTGGTCAGCCCTGCGACTGCAGCAACAATTCATGCCAATGCGCGCGTGCGAAGCGACTTACTGCGTCTGGCCGGCAGAGCAACGTTGGCCAAGGCCATGGCAGAGGTGGGAGTCGTGCTTCCGACTGACGACTTCCCGTTGTCCCTCGTCGGTGCTGCGGGTCCAGAATTTCTGCTCAACAAACCGCTACAGCATGCACTCTCCGAGTACGCACGCCGGTCGGGCTCATCACTGCCTGCTTTCGTGGAGTTGGTGCGCGGGCAGACGGCAGTGACTACCGACCCAACAAAAACCTGGTGCCTGCAGTCCTGAACAACCTGTGCAAGGATTACAAGCACCTGGAAGCACTTAATAAAATTGTCCGCGAAGGCGTTGAGGTGCGCCTAAAGAAGACGCCACCACTACAGGTGCAGCGACCACCGAACCACGGGTCCGCGAGAGACCGACTCAACGTCCTTCGCAAGAACATTCGCAAAGAGCAAGATGCAGGTCGGTACTTGGTGCTGGACAAGAGTCTTCTCGAGCAGTGGCTCGAGATTGTCATCAGCTCATTTGGGGTGGTCGAAAAAGGAGACGAGAATGCTGCTATTGCTGGCCGCACGATCCATGACCTGTCGTTCCCTGAAGGCACTTCCATCAATGATTGCACTGACCAGGACAGCATCATCAAGCCAGATTACGCTCACTGTGATGCTGTAGCCAGCGAGATTCTGCGGCTGAAGCGCGAGAACACGGGAGCAAGGATCTGCGTGATGGCTGATGACGTTGCTTCGGCGTTTCACAACATTGGAATTCACAGCAACAGCGTTTATCTGTTTGCCGGCCACATCGAGGAGGACGACTTTATTGTGATCGAGTTGGCAGCACCGTTCGGCTGGACTGAGTCACCTGGCTTCTACGAGATCGCCAGCGGGGCCATCGCGCACATACACGGTTCCCATACCAATGGCGTGTTCGCGACTGGTTTCTTCAACTATCACTTGGTTGACGATCACATTAATGTGGCCGCCGACATTGGCACGACATGCGACGACATGGATCGGTCTCTCTGGTTTGCCATAGTGTCGGTCTTGGGTGCGGATGCAATCAACAACAAGAAGTTCACTAACTGGGACACGCGTCAACGTGTACTTGGACTCGAGTTCGACTCCGTCGCCGAGTTGGTATCGATGCCAACTGCAAAAGTCGAGAAGGCCCGGCGCATAGTGGCAGCTGCGCACACCGCCTCAACGTTATCCAGGAAAGCATACAGATCTCTAATGGGCAGTCTTCAGTACGTGGCAACATGCATCCGGCCGCACGGCCTTTCCTTCAGCGCCTACGCCAGCGCGAGAGTCGACTGCACCGCTTCCAGAGTGTAACAGTCACGGACGATATGCGCCAAGACCTGCTGTGGTGGCGGCTCGTGCTGCACACGCCTCACTTAAATGGAGTGTCTCTGGAATACTTCAACACACTGCCATCGCCGGACATTGTGGTCGAGATGGATGCGTCCGACTACGGCCTGTGTGCACTGGACGCTGCTTCGCAGCAGGCTCCGACCTACCAGTTCTCAGGAACTGAGCGCTCTCTGATCGCTGAGTTCAAGAATGGCGAACCCAACAGTTTTAACATCAACTTCCGCGAACTACTCTCCTGTGCGTTTACCGTCCACGCGTGGAGATCCCGATGGGGTACAGGTGGCTCCCGCAGCCATCCCCTGTCATGTTCATTTCCGCATTGACAACACTTCCGCTGTGGCGTGGCAAAACAAGCTTGCTTCACGCAACACACACGCCCAAGTGATTATTCGGCTGCTCAGCTGGTGGGAAGCATCTTACGGACTTCGATTCTCCGCTTCACACATCGCTGGCGTTGACAACGAACGTGCAGACGCCGGCTCCCACATTGCAGCTAACCCATCGTTCTCGACCAAGTTCGCATCACTAACCCCCGGCTGGTTGCAGGTCTCCCCGGCGATCGATGTCCAGGGCCTGACCGACATCTGGCTGCGTATCTCCGAGCTCACTCCGTTGCCGACTCCACGTTTGACCAGTGCAGCCGCGCGATAAGCAAGTGGACGGCGTGGACTTCACGCCGAGGTATTCCACCTTCTTTCGTCGGTGTCCCCCTAGATGACCAAGTGCAGCACATATCGGACTTCATCATGCACGGTTTCCAGTTTGGATTCGGATCGGGAGGGCCTATTCGCAGCGACTCGATCATGGGTGTTCTTCAAGGTGTGCGTCATTTCTTCGCTGCAACTGGCCATGGATCCCCCATCGCACAACCGCACATCCGCATGCTCCTAAAAAATCAGCCGCCTGGACTCTCCGCGGCAACGGAAGTCGCCCGTGTCGCTCGACCTCCTCGAAGCCTGTTCCAACAGCCTTTCAATGACTGATCCCTTCGAGCAAGCCCTATGGGGGTTATGTGCCTGGCGTTCTTTTTCCTGATGCGACGATCGGAGATTGTGGCAATTTCCGGTGGCTCCTTCAAGTGGTTCGCAGTCCGGGCGCAAGATATCGCAGTGCTGGATGTCGACGGGCGGCTCACACTGTCCCCGGCTAAGGCACACTCGGTCTGTATACGCCTGGTTGGTTCGAAGGCAAACCAAGGCGGCGTTCCCACTACAAGAATGCTGTCAAGATCTGGGCGCCCATTCATGTGCCCCGTGTTCGGTGCATTGATTCTTCTTCAATCCCGGAAAAACTTACCAGTCGATATTCCTGCCGCAGCGGAAGCTGCAGCGGAAGGCCGGCCTGCATCGCGACTGCGGACGTGTCAGACGCTATCAAGCGAGCGGCTATCAAAACAGGCAAGGATTCACGCCACTTCGGCTCTCACTCATTGCGCACTGGTGGCGCAACCCACATGTACCGCTCGGGTACAGACGCGCTCACGATCCAGTTTCATGGCCGCTGGATGTCGGACGCGTTCAAGACCTACACAAGACTGTGCAAGGAGTCGGTGGCCACGCTGTTCGCGAGCATGGTGTCCGGCTCACGGGGTGACTCGACGTTGCATTAGTGTGGGGCTGATTGCATGACTCTATTGGGGGCACCACTCTCCTCGTCCCTTATCGGATTGAGCTGACGGTCATGCATAAGCTCCCATCAATGTAATTTCGTTTGACCCCTACATGTTGTGGAAAATGCAGAGTAGATAGGTGATTTGCATTCAGTTTAGGCAAGTTATGCAATACACCGCGCCACCGTGTCTCGGTGACGTCGCCCTTCCCCATTATTGAAAAAGTTGATGTATTCGAAGCACCAGACTGCCAGTGGTATCAACTCACCGAATTGGCGCTGGAACTTCGAGGTGTAATTTTGTGTCGAATTGTCCGACATCGGTGAAGCTTCACGAGATGGCCGGCCTTTATTTAACGCGCATTGGGGTTAGTCACTCCTTGACTTTCTTCCTTTTTGCTTAAACTTGGTGATAGCGTGGTAGCCAGGTGATCCCCAATGGTTTCGAGGAAGAATGTGCTTTGATACTTTACTGTCGGGCACCTGCCTTGGAGAAGTCGCTATATTACTGGCGAGTACATTGAACATCAATCACTTGGCGTGCGAGCTAAGTTGTCGGTGCAAGGCCACCTTTCGAATCGACACCATTGATGGCAGCGAAGTGCCTGAGGGTCCGATAGCGAATCTTGCATTGTGTAGGTCAAAGACTCAACAAGTTGACACCGCTACGCTAAAGTACTTACTTTGTAGCGCGACGAATTTCTGCGTTGTATGTTCCACACTTCGTCCGCGGTGACAGAGATTACAGCCACGCAAGTCTACATTGAAGAGGTCCAGTCGACTTGAAGCCTTTCGCCAGGTGGTATTACTTCAACAGACACTTTGAATCGTGGATGAAGACGAGGGAGTTGATCAAATCTTTCGTGCAGAACGCACACAGCTGGTACATTTCACTACCTTGTCTAGGCAGAAACGGTTCTTTGAAGGCCGCTTGCAAATTGCATGGCATTGCCAATTTGCCATCCACCAGGAATCCCGGCCCAGGATACGTCGCGCGTGAATGATGTCATCTCATTATCCGATTTTCTCTGGACAGCGATCGTCTCTTCTTCCAGTCGTTGGTTTCGCACCAGCAATAGTCAATGAAGGTCTCCGCTGCTATTGCCAGTCTGCTGTCGCTGGTCGGTCTTGCTAGCACTTCGCTGGCGGATCCATCTTGGCACGACCTCGTCATCACCGCCCCGCAGTATGGACGATACCTGTACCGTACGGCTTCTGAAGAACCCTTCTTCTGGAAGGCCGACACGGCTTGGGAATTGACCCACAGACTGAACAAGACCTCGATCGATTTCTACCTGCGCACCCGTGCTGAACAAGGCTACAACGTCGTACAGACTGTGATCATCTCGGAGCTGAATGGCACGACTCGCGCCAACTTTTACGGCGATCTCCCGTACAATAACTCGGACACGACGCAACCGAACGAAGCCTACTTTGAACTGATCGACTGGACGGTGGATCTCGCTGCGAGCTACGGTATCCTAGTCGCCCTGGTGCCGGTTTGGGGTCGGTGGGTTAACGGCGGCTGGCACAGCGACAAGGAATCGATTTTCAACGAGTCGACTGCGTACGAATGGGGAAGTACGTGGGCAACCGCTACCCTGGGCTGCCAAAGCTTCTTGGCGGTGACTCCAACTGCTTGTGGCCACGCAACACATCGGAGGTTATGGTGGCGTATGCGGCGGATCAGTGTCGATCCTGCTACGCTCCTTGGACCAATTGAAAATACGACGGACATTTGGGTGAGCATGCGAACTGGTGTGAAAAAAGCCGAGACTACTCAAGGCTACGAGCCAGTCATCCTGTTCCACCCAACCGCCGGGAATATTGCAAGGCCAGAACTCACCCCGAAGCCTTACGCCCACCTCATGTTCCCAACCGAAGAAACTCGCGTGTCAATCAACGCCGTACAGTCTGGCCATGCCAAGCCCAAGCCCAGCAGCGCGTTCTTCTCGATTTATGATCAATGGGACTCGACCAAGAACTACGAGCAAATTGCTGGCATGAGAGATGCCTTCACCGGCCCAGTTCTTGACCTTGAAAACCACTACGAAGGTGCACACGTGGGATTCGACTCGAGTCTGCCGATTTGGAATGCCTCAGAGGTGCGCAATGGTCTGTACCACGGTGTCTACGGCGGTGCCTCTGGGTTCACGTACGGTGCTAACAGCGTCTGGCAAATGTACGAACCCACAACCGACCTTCTCCGTGAAAGCGACTACTACTCACCCGCCGCCAACCAGAATGCAACAGGCTCGTGGCGTGAGGACATTCACTTCGAAGGTGCATCACAAGCCCAGTATGTGACCAAGCCTCTGCAGAACTTGACCACTGCCACGCTCGAGCAACTAGAACCGGCCCGTGGAATCCTCGCCAGTCCTAGTGGCTACACCAGTACGTCTGTCAACACTTACGCCGGCACGCGTTACATCTCGGTGCTGGCGTCGCAGAGTCGCGACAGGTACTATGTCTACACCGGCCACGGCGATGACTTCAGTCTGCAGCTGGACAACGGATCTGGCGTTCGTTCGGGTGCTGCGCGCTGGTTCTCTCCTCGTGACGGTGAGTACTACGGGAACTCGACGGTGAGCGTTCCTGAGAGTGGCAACGATACTCGTGTGGACTTCATCCCTCCTTCGACTGGAGGCGTTGACGATGATTGGCTTTGGTGCTGGAGTTCTAAGCTGAATGGCTTTTGTGAGTAAGTGTTTGCAGACTGTTAGCCGTAAGCGCGTTATACATGTATTGACAAACATATTCTTCTTTGATGTTGACACGAATCTAACAGACTTCTACCTCGATAAACGTATTTGTAGCCACAGCAATGTGCTGGCTCCAAAAGCATACAGCAGCTATGACAGCTATTGTATCCCTCACTCACTGCCAAACGACGGGCGTCACGGAATATCACCGACCACACAGTTTGGGGAGACAAGTGCAGTACCAAGCACAGCCGACACAGACTCAAGACCGTCTAACAATCGAACCAGCGGGGGATCCAGTCCACAGTGGGCTCCAAACGCACGACCCGGCCATTCAACTCGTCAAAGAAGAACCGCATCGAGCATTTGAACTCAACGCGCTCACCCAAAGTCGATCCTGCAGCGGCGCGGTATCAACTTTCCCACCATGACCTTCATCATCGATGAGGTGAGGGAAGACGCATCGCAATGTGAACTCCGTGATTGTCACGCTGAACGTCGCGGCGGCGCAAAGACCCCTGCTGTCAGCACATTGACTTGCTGGAGTTCGAGGTGCGGGTCTTCGAAGTAGAGCGAATAGCGTCTCCACTGGTCCATCAGAGCGTTGATCCCACGCAAGTCACCGAAACGCACGTCGTGCACGAACGACTTCTGTAGAAACTCGAGCGTCTGTCGAGTGTCCGAATGCTTCATCATCTCGTCTAGATTCGCCAAGCGCCATGGAGATCGGAAGCCATCTTCAATGAGACGGAGCGCCTCGCTCACAATGGTCCATGGACTCTGGTTGGTTTTTCGTTCGAATCGGATGCTCCGCTTTTTCAACCTGAGGCCGTGGATTTCCTCTTCCAGTCGCTGCAGTTCTTGTCGAAGCTGTCGCTTGATCTTGAGCTGTTTGTTTCGGTATCGAGCTTGGTTAGCTCGACATTGTTCACGTCGGATAGCTCTCTTGTCGGCTGTTGAAACTGGTTCCTTGGTTTTGCCGCTCGAATGTACTGTTTTGGAAGCTCCCGTTTGAGCCGTCAGAGCTAGCAGGTTGCTTGGTATTGAAGGTGCTGCCGATGCACCCAACGGTTTGTGCGGTTCAAGAGGCTGGGTATTCAGAATGTGAGATAGTTGTATGGCAGATTGAGCTTGACTTGTTGAAGCAGACATCTTGTCCTCCGTCGGACGCAATACTGGCAAGCTGATGGCGGTGTATGGAGTCGTGCTCAACAGTTCATGCTCCAAGTCGTGGAATAAGTGGGTATCAGCGAATGCAGCTATTCGCGAATGAAGCTACATACGTATGTGTTGCTGCTAATCTGAAGTCAGACAAGCACAAACCCAGAGACAGACAAAGATCCCGGCGTGACGCCAGCATTGAGATTACGCTGGAGAAAGTAAACCACCATGTAGGCATACTAGGAACCTGGAGGCCATGACAAACGAGTTGTACCCATGCCAGAGACATTCTTGTTGTGACGCCTTTCACACGCGTTGCGCTGGACGTTTCGGTGGTTTCCCGCATTACAAAACGATTTGATACAAAATGCAAATAACATGCTGCAAAGCCTCACAGAGCGAGCCGCATCCACGCTCAACTGCAACTGGTTTGCAAGTGCAGTGACATGGCATGCATCGACGTACCGGGAACAAGTTGAAGGCCTGCAGTCGCATCTTCAATATGCTGCTTTCCGGGACGGTAGTCAACGTTAGATGAGTCCCTGTAGGGTTTCGCTCCGAGGAGCGGATGCACTACGTCCGCCCACAGCTCCACATAGAATGCGTTGGACAGATGCCGATATGATAAGCCGAGAAGTACATGTTTGGCAGACCAACACTGATTGTCGCCGCCAGGGTCCAACGATCACCCCTTGATCACGTACAATTAGTTGAAGATGGAGCGCCCTGTTCCGCCGCGTGTTTGACCTTCAAAGATAAAAAACTTAGGTGGATTCCGCTAAGAGCATGCACTCATTTTTAATAAACCTTTAGTCGAGATGCACAACGCTTTAGTAAGGAACTGCCGGGAATTGACACAACACACTAGCGTAACTATGGTTGTTCCAGGTCCGACTGACGGAAGTCTTCATTCCACTAAAGTTTTTCAATTACTGCCAAACGACGGGTGTCACGGAATATCACCGACCACACAGTTTGGGGAGACAAGTGCAGTACCAAGCACAGCCGACACAGACTCAAGACCGTCTAACAATCGAACCAGCGGGGGATCCAGTCCACAGTGGGCTCCAAACGCACGACCCGGCCATTCAACTCGTCAAAGAAGAACCGCATCGAGCATTTGAACTCAACGCGCTCACCCAAAAGTCGATCCTGCAGCGGCGCGGTATCAACTTTCCCACCATGACCTTCATCATCGATGAGGTGAGGGAAGACGCATCGCAATGTGAACTCCGTGATTGTCACGCTGAACGTCGCGGCGGCGCAAAGACCCCTGCTGTCAGCACATTGACTTGCTGGAGTTCGAGGTGCGGGTCTTCGAAGTAGAGCGAATAGCGTCTCCACTGGTCCATCAGAGCGTTGATCCCACGCAAGTCACCGAAACGCACGTCGTGCACGAACGACTTCTGTAGAAACTCGAGCGTCTGTCGAGTGTCCGAATGCTTCATCATCTCGTCTAGATTCGCCAAGCGCCATGGAGATCGGAAGCCATCTTCAATGAGACGGAGCGCCTCGCTCACAATGGTCCATGGACTCTGGTTGGTTTTTCGTTCGAATCGGATGCTCCGCTTTTTCAACCTGAGGCCGTGGATTTCCTCTTCCAGTCGCTGCAGTTCTTGTCGAAGCTGTCGCTTGATCTTGAGCTGTTTGTTTCGGTATCGAGCTTGGTTAGCTCGACATTGTTCACGTCGGATAGCTCTCTTGTCGGCTGTTGAAACTGGTCTCTGTGGCTTGACTCTTGGCGTCGTAGTTGCGGATGGCACCGTTATTGTCGACGATATCAGCTTTGAGGGCTAGAATAGATCGGTTCGGGGAGTGATGGCTTGGAGTTATTGCGGATATTACTCATGTGAATTGGAAACATGGTAGATTGCTTGTGGATTCTCGAAACTGGTGCCTGGACGTTCATGCTTGCGGTGGCCACGAGGTGTGATAAAGATGGATGCTACCCTCGAGTGGTAGCGCTGTGTTACCAACGAGTGATCAAAATCGTAAATGATTCACCATGAACAGCAAGGCACGTGGAATCTGAAGATTAAAGTGGCTACTACAGAGATTGAACCGTATTGCTAGTCAAACGAACTGGACGGAGACCAGAGACTTGCCTAGCACACGTTCATCTGGATCGTCTTCAGCGTTTCCCGTTTAAACACCCTAACGACATACAACAAGCAAACTTGGCTGCAAAGCCCAGCGAATTAGCTCCATCCAGCTGCAACCACGTCATCGAGAAAGTGCTCAGGGAACCAAATGCCGAGTGCCATGCACATGAGTCGATCACCTGATCGTTAGCGCATGCCGGGCTACCCAAATCCTAGGCGAGCTATCCACGATAATACACGGTTAACCTCCTGGGTAGAGACCATCACTTGATACATGACGAAAACACGGCCGCTTACTCTTGCCGTCTTTCGTACTGCGGCCAAGCTGCGGTATCTTGCATTTGCCAAGCTCCTCGAGCTGAAGCTGCTATCGGCGACGCAATTGCTCAAGTGGAGATGGTAAACTTGTCTGCGCTGCGCAATGTGTGCTGCTGCTTTACCCGACGCATAATCTCTGAATTGCGCTGCTGCATTTACGTTGAACAGATACATTGGACACCGGCATAATCATGCAGCACATTAAGGCAAACAAGGACTTGTGAGTTGGACCCTCCTGAACTTACTGGTACAAATCCGACTGTATTGAGGAATAGTTGTTGCAGGCTACAACTGCTTTGGCCGCGAGAAGCCTAGCAAACATGTCCTTGTGCGGATGGTGTCACCGGTATTTCGACGCTGCTGTCTCGCGAAACCTGCGGTTGGTTTTCTGGTAGTCGAGTGCTTGCAGTGGAGGCAGCCTGGTCTGTTGCTGGGAGGGCAACCCACGTGGTCTGATACGAGTCATTCGATCGTAGTCGTCTTCGAGATCCGAGGAAAATCCCCGTGCTCCTTTTACCGCATCATCGTCAAGTATACCTTCATCGCTTCCGTCTGCACCCTCTACGGTGGCCGGTGCAGGTGGAATAATGCTGGAGTTGTGACCGAGGTGGATGATCTCGCGCAACTTGCGGTGAAACCGGTCGCGATACGGCTTAGGAGGCATGGCAGAGATACCGTCCGGGTCTTTCCGGAAGATGACCGTCTTCACGAAGCGCTCGATTCGCTTGGACAGATTCCAAGTCTGCAGTATGTCGATGACGCCAATGTAGTAAAATCCCGGTCCGATCACCACCTCCGCTGCTCGAAGACACTGCGTCGACTGCTTGACTCGTTCGTTGGGGCTTTCCGTGTCAGTTTGTTGCTGTCCATCATTACCACTAGGACTTCGTGGTGTATTTGATTTGGCAGCAAAGACATCAGGCGGTAGGAAGACACTTCCGTCCCTAGTGAGAATATTGTGACGATTAACTAGATAGCTCACTTCGATGACACCCAACAGCAGCGAATAATCCATGACACCGCGTGCACACAGGAAATCGCTATCACGCATCAGCTGTGACAGCAGTTTTCGCCCGGCGTTCTTGCCGAAGCGCAATTTCATAGTGAGATCCATGTCCTTTAGCACCACGTTAGGCTCATGAGGCGCCCCTGCTCGATTCGGACACACATTTCGCTGTTGTTTCTCACCTTCGATTGAGTTTGAGCGAGAGGTATTGGTGCCACAGCGGAAACTGAGATTACAATGGCGGCATGTGGCCTCAGCACCGCGACGCGGTTTCTGGGCGTTGCGATCAACCCAAGAGCCCTTGATGTCATAGCGCTGGTGGATGGAGATCCCTTGCTGTACGTCAAAGACATTTTCCATGACGACAAAGTGCACGGGGCGACCGTATAGCTCAATGCAGTAGCTGCCGAGAAATCGTGTGAGAAAGCTCTCGCCATTTTCGTCTTCAATGTAAGCTGTGTACTCCTTTAGCATTCCGTGGAGAAAAGTACTTTCTGATCCTGTGAGAGACTTGACGACGTAGCTGCGATCTGCCGAGTAGAATACAAATGAGCCGCTGGCACCTTCACTGACCTTGGGGGTCGTACACGACTTCAGTGACGAAAGATAGGCGTCCTCTTCAATGCCAAAAGCGCCGAATGCGCTGAAATTCCAGCGGCCGGAAGGCTGTAAATCGGCATTGGTTCCAAGTCAAGTCCTCGGGTGACGGCTGTACTAGGAAAGAGTATTGTGCTGGTCCGCCTTCAGGTTGATCAGCATGATCAGCAGGCGGAGATGAATACGAGGACGCTGCTGAGGGCAACTGTCCCAGCGTACTCGTTATGCGGACAGCCTTTGCGATTCCATGTGTTGTGTAGAACACGAGCTCGTCTAGCAGCGCGAGATTCATTTGTGGACGCACGGCATCATCATCCACGTTTTCTGCATCGTCATCATCTTCTCCTTCCTCTGGATATCGAGATTTATCGTAGCGCATCGCGCCATCCACCACAACTCCAGGCTTATTGATCTTTCTCTTGCGCTGCGGGCGTTTATAGAGGCACCAAAGAATGAAAGGTACGCTTCCACGATACGAGAGCAAGAACGCGAAAAGCCGGGAGAGCCTTCGTGCTTGTATTGGCGACGGGGTGAGCCAGTAAGCCCCATAGACTCCCCAGAGTAGCGCCGAGTAGGCAATAAGCGTCACAGTCGTTAAAAATCCTTCGCGTAGCAATACCCGTCGGTTGCGCAGTGAGGCTGACACACCTCGCCGGAAACGACCATAGGACACCAACGTCACGTACAGATTTGCGGTCATGGACACGGATGCAGGCGTTACAATAAAAACCCAAATGCCCGTTGTCGAGCCGCTTGGTTGAGTGTAGCTGATGTGGTCACTGCGGGCTTGGGTATCGGCACCGACCCAGCAAAAATTTCCCACAGCCACAGGAGAGCCGAAGCTCTTGGATACACCCATGACTATGGCACTCGTAAGTGCTGTAACATGTGCGATCGCCTGGTACTTATGCCGGTTTAAGCGTGGTGATGTGAATGGGTTCGTCATCTATAAACAAAAGCCAGTGAGTCTTGAACTACTTCCAGCATACGATAAATCACAAACGCACCAAGTAGTAGAGATCCAGAGCTGTACAGGTCGTCCAAGCGCTGGAGCACATGACAAGGTACTCTCGAACGGTAGAAAGCTGTACAATATTCTACAGTTAGGGCATCGAAACCCAACTACTGCAGCTCATCTGAATTTCTTCACGTACCCATCGACAGGAGAGGTCGCTCCCCACACCAGCACCCAACCTCCTCCAAGCCGGTTCTAACAGGAAGGAGAGCGCAAGACCGCATTCACACAGTGCTAGATTGAGAAGCAAAATGTGCATATGACGTCGATACCACTTGGTTCGGAGATAAGTCCCGATGACCACAGCACACATAGTGAGTGATCCCGCCGAACCGAGTAGAAGCCCGCCTTGTATCCCCGTCGCGTCCAGGATCTTCTCGTGGAAAATCAATGCACTCGCACCCAGTGACAATGATACTATTAGTATCCCCACAGACATCGCCAACTGACTCTTGCGAGTAGATGCAGAGGGTGCACGCAGCAGTTCTGCAACCACTCGATGGCCAGGCTCTTCCACTGGGGCTCGCTGAGTTGAGTTGCCCTCACCTGAACTAGAGGAGGACAGAGGCGCCATGGGCAATGGATTGTTGTTCCCGTCAATCGTCTTGGTGTTCGTATCGGTCTCCATTGTTTCTCCCTCTTGTAATTGGTGTTGCTCTGAAGGGATCAACGAAGGCGGTCGCACCTCCTCGTCGCCATCGTCCACAGTTGCTACTGGGGTCATCAATACGTAAGGCGAGAGAGAGCGTTTGAACAACGTGATGGTGTACAATTGCTCTACACTGATGTGTGTGATGCAAAACAATTCAAGGGAAGCACACACACACACACAAAGTGCAGGTGCAACTGGAGCTGTTACACCCCGCCGCTCGCGTCCTTTCGTGGTCGTTCATGTGACATGGCGCAAATCTGATACTATTTTACTCAGATCTGATCAAGATTGTTCGAAATACGGAATATTTTGCACATGTAAGGGTTTGTATGGAATGACCCATCTTACTGAAAACAGTATCTATTATATCAAATGATTACATCATTTATCCGCATTTTATTTAGTACTTTCCATTTGCCCAGTGTGTGGCTCACTATCGCTCTCGAAAGGTCAAAATGGCGTCAATGTTGCTTCGCCCACACAGCTCCTCCTGCACCAGCGCTCTCTCCGTGTCTCGGTACTCCGTCAGGTCTTCACTCTATTTACTTATGCTATTTCTAAAAATAGTCCTATAAGAAAACAAATCCGTTTTATTTAAGTAAATGATTATATGATCTTTTTTTACTTACAGACAGCGACATTCAGCTCCAATGCAGGTAATTCAGGAACTTCTTCAGGCTTGACGTCTCTGCAGAAGGCGTCTCTGGGTCTCGCTGCGATGTTCGGCGGCGGCTACGCTCTTGGGTATTTTTCGGTCCTCTCCCGTCCCTGGAAGACCTCACAGGCGTTAAAGCAGTCAAGGGGGCCCCAGAATACAAAGGCGAGGTACGTTTTAACAATTATTATGTTTAAAATTTGAAGTTATTTTAGTCTTTCTATACTTATTTGATGTGTTTTTGCTTATGCTGTAGCTTATCGTGACAGATAAGGTGTTTTTCGACATTGGGATCAACGACGAATATGTGGGCAAGATTGTCATGGGGCTGTACGGAGAAGTGCAGCCGCGCACAGTGGAGAATTTCCGGGCCTTGTGTTCGGGTGAGAAGGGAAGTCTCGTACGGGTCCACCACTTTGGTACAAGGGTTCGAGCCTCCACCGTATTATCCCTGGCTTCATGTAGGTTTTTCATTTTAGTCATTTTTGCTGTCAATAATGATTTCGTTTTGTCGATTTTGAAGTGATTTGTGGTGGTGAATAGGATTCAAGGTGGAGATTTTACTCTGGGCGATGGACGTGGTGGCGAATCGATCTATGGTCGTCGCTTTGACGATGAGGATCTGAGTGTGCCTCACGGAGGTGCTGGCACACTGAGTATGGCCAATGCCGGCAAGAACACGAACGGCAGTCAATTCTTTATCTGCACGGCTGATACGCCGTGGCTGGATGGCAAGCACGTGGTGTTTGGCCGTGTCCTGGAGGGAATGGACGTGGTGGACATCGTTTCGAGCTGTGGACGGCGTTCAGGCAAACCGAAGGCAGAGGTCAAGATCATCAACTGCGGGGTGCTGGACGCAGATGCTGCGTCGAACCAGGGCGGAGCAGCGGACAAGAGTGAACCGAAACGTTTAACGCGTGAAGAGATGCAAGACCGCTTGGATTCGCTGCGCGAAGTGGAGGGCAACTTCATGGCCCAAAAGGACCAGATCGACCCCACCATGTATGAGCAGATGATGAACGAGATCAAGCATGAGAAGCTGCGTGTCAAGAAGGAGCTCAAGAAACCGCAGGAGTAAGCGCATCGACGAAAACTTTTGGTCACAAAATGTTGTTAAAAATCTTGATCCTTGCACTTCAACTGTCTTGTATTTCGAGGCACGACAATTCGCGACTAAACGACTCTGAACACAGTGTAGGAATAATATCCAAAGTGCTGTCAACTAAAAACGCTTCTATCAAAGTAGGCACAATTGACTGCGCTTTACACCCACGCTTACTGGTATTCTGCTGTGTGCGACGCCGCCCCATATGAACCAAATTGTTGATGAACATCGCAAGAACCTGCTTCCGCTTCTCCGTGGTCCCGACAATTTTGACGATCCCCGGGGTTGTTGAGAATTGAAACGGATATACAGCAGGAAATCAATGCAGTACGCACACCTGCATGGGGGCAGAGTGTTTACAATTGCAGAGATATTCTCACGTAGTTCTTCAAAATCGGAGAAGCAGCGCTCAATGTGATACGTCGTCAGACCCGAAGCGGGCCTCAGCTCGAATTGTGATTCCCCAACCAGGGAGGTAGACGGATTGGTATCTACTTCCACCACAAAGTAAATGTCGTTCTCCCGAGTGTGGGTCGTCTCGATACCGATTTTGCCAATGGTGCGGAGGAATTTCACAGCCTTAGTAGCCCTCCAGCGATGGTGCGCATCGAGATTTAAGCGGTGAGACGATTCGTTGATGCCGATGCCCTCTTTGGAAAGTCGTCTTGGCCTCTGCTCACCAACACAGTGCAGACTGGAAGGCAACGGCGAAACTGTTTGATTCTGTGAGCTTCTGGATGTCATGAGGGGAGAAGACCTTGCGATGTCGATGGGTGACGGCAAATCGAGAAGTGGCGATATAGTGCTTGAAGTGCAAGGGGAGACGCCTCTTTTGTGCCAGGGAATGATGGTGAGTGATGGGAGGAAGGTGGGCATAATTTACCGCATGCTACCACTGACACACGAGAAATGGTAATAATCTACGCTGAGACTTGAAAACACACAATTTCCTGTGAAAATGGCAGTAAGATTTGGGAGAGGGGCATCTGCACCTTCCATGCGAATCTCGAATGACAAGCGCAGAGTGCTCAAAAGTAGGTGAGGTGGCACCTAAAAGTAGGCGAATCTACAGCCAATCACTTCCAAAAGTCGGTCCAGGGGCGTGTGTCAATCGAAAGTAAATCAGTCGAAGAAACGGTGGCGGAGGGAGTATGAGCGACGCGAGTATGGCAGCAAGAGGAACAGTCACCGGTGGTGGGACAACTAAGTGAAAGAGGAGCTGTGTGACGATGCAGTAGTTCAGATTGATGCGATTCCCACGTATGCAGAGCTCCGAAAGCAAAGTAGAAAGCTGCAAGTCTGTCGATATCCGTACGGGCTTCCTAAATCTTGGAAGAAACGCTATTCTTAAAGATGGAAGACCGTGCGTGACTCTACATGTGTCTACTGTGCGCGGATGATGAAAGGATCGTTTGCAAGAGGATATTTGCTGCTCCCAGGCGTGCGTGACGCGTTGCAAGAGTATCGGTCTCGGAGCCTCGGTCCAGTGGGATTGCATGAGCCCCTCCAAAGTGATTGTGATCGATGGAAACCTCGTGACTGAATGATCGACATGTATAGTCCCCATAACTGAGTCTGAGAATCATGAGGGAATCACGTTCCCGGATCTAGGTGACGTCGATGAATGTGACTGCTTTCGAAACTTCTGTCAAAACGCCATGGTAGGTGTCTCTTGTGCTGAAGAGAATTGCTCGGTGGGTGGACATTGTTCCAACAGCATTCATCAATACAGGGGCCTCGAGTCGATAGACCGTGTCACTTCAGGGATTGGTGTTGTGGCGACGTCAACCATCTGTGCAGGGGAACTCACGACGCACAATTTTTTAAAAGGACGAAATCGAAAGCCAGTATGCTATGGCTCTACAACTACGCAGCACCCGTGGACAGAAGGTTTACATTGACGCAGAACCCTGCGGTAACATTACACACACGACAAATCACTCATATGGCGCCGCGTGTACGTTTGTGGCGCATCGCAGCTTCAGGGAGGTGAAGGTTCTGGTAGTTGCTAGGCGTACCATTATCTCTGGGGAGGACGTGACTATGGATTACAATTGCGAGTTCTGGTTTACTTGCAAGTATGGTGCTTCCCAAGGCGTCCACCGAGATGGGAAGCGAAGGCAAAGTTTCAATTGAGTAGGTTGCCAAAGGTTGTTGAAATACATTGATGCACATAACGCTGATCAATACACGTTCTTGATGAGGGGTCTCGAGGTTATTGACAATGAGGGACCTCAGGGAACTATACACGTGTATGACGAAGTACACGCACAGTAAGACCAATACAGGACATACGCGGCAATTGGGAGCCTACCTGAGATGAAACAGGGTGGACAACCACTCTGTTTCTAGCATACACTGTATGCGTGTATGAGGAAGCGTAAGGCTTTACTTAGATTTACTATAGAAATACACGACAACGTGTATTTCTAATACAAAGCAAAACACTATTTGGTAGAAAATTGAAAACTGTATTTATGTCGGCCCGCCGCGTGGTGGACCTCTTAGCAGACCTAGCTAAAAGAATATCTAATTGCATGGTGAGGGCTATGGTTGGCCCTCGCGCGTTGCTTTATGCATGCGCCTTATTGGTCGAAAGGTACCTATTTCTACCAATAGTAGCGCCCACCACTAATAACCAATCAGTGGCGGCTCGAAATGATTGTAATCCTGTGTGTGGACCACACAGGCAGCCTGCTTCATATGTATACAGCTTATCCGCAATCCCTGCCGGATAGCTATACATATACATATGTATACTTGTGTAGCCCTGCTACACCCCCCGTTAAGGTTGATTGTTCACCCGTCAATCAACTTTGACGGGTAACAGTTGACCACTGAAATTTCTTCGTGGTTCCTGTCTCGCTTTCTCTTCGCAGAGAAAGCGCTATCGTGCTCATTAAGCAAAATGAGCACGTCGAGCTCAAGCCCTCTGCTTCGGCTGGTGGAACGTCTCCATCAGCTGATAAGCCTCCGCCGACGAGATTCGTCGGCGGGCAAGCAATCTCCGTGCATGATTATCATGCACGGCAGCACAAGCGGTCCGGCCGTGTTGATACCCCAGGTATCAGCACGCAGAGTTCCGGCAATTTCTGGCCTGACTCTGATGTCATGCGTATGCTCTATCCAGAGGATACGGACTCCCATGACGAAGCGTTGGATAGCGCTTCGTCCGACCCCAGGTGGTCACCGCCTTGGGTGGGGAAGACAAGACCGAGAGTCCGTCGCCGGGCTCTCGCCGCC
Organism: Phytophthora kernoviae; assembly: GCA_008080845.1. Taxonomy (NCBI): domain Eukaryota; phylum Oomycota; class Peronosporomycetes; order Peronosporales; family Peronosporaceae; genus Phytophthora; species Phytophthora kernoviae. The sequence continues at coordinate 7,821 of VKKV01000520.1, read as the reverse complement.
AGCGAGTCAACTCGCTGGAGAAAGATGAGGCGCTGACACTGGTTCATCGACGGAGGTGACCTCCGTCGATGTGTCTCGCCGGCAACCATGCCGGCGACTCCACGCGCGGCGATCCGTCCTGATGGATCGCCGTGGATGCCTTCTTCACAGCGCATCCATGAGATGCGCTGGTCTCATGACGGCTGCTCTGCAGCGCCGCATGAGTTGTTCAATGACGATCTCATCAGACTTGATGGGATCGAGGACCTTAACCTTGCGGCCGAGTCCGATGCGCGACGCGATTTCTTCGCGTCGCTCTACCTCGAGCAGCGCTTCTATAAAGGAGCGCAGCACCGATCTAAAAGTCAGATCAGTGAGGTAGCAGCCCTGGCTCAGGGCTGGAACCAATTCGTTGTTAACTATAACAACGATCCAGACGCATTTCGCTCTCGCTTAGCGAAATTGCGTACGCGTTATTATAACCATAATAACACGGGTCGAGTCACTCGTCTGCACGAACTCTGTGCAGACGCCGACATCCCATGTGCTGTGCCGCGAGGCCAGCACTGTCCAATCTGTCCGCAAAATGCCGACAGATTGACGGACAGCGATGTCAACGGGTACACGTCGATGCGTGTACCAGAGGTCCGTAAGTGGCGCAATAGCGTCTTCCCGGACGCCGGGAAGCGCTCGCCACCTTCCGATAACGGCCTCCAGTATGATGGTAGGATCGGATACTACCATTTCGAACCGAGAGCTACTCTCGATTCGTCCGTAGGTGATGGTGCGCTTCGTACGCCATCACCATTTCCGAATGCACGAGGACATCCGCGGCTCCCAGGAGTCGTGTTGGGGAGGCCATCCTCTCCAACGACATCGAAAACGACGCTGACCTTGGTCAGCGCGTGGCTCCTGGTGAGCTACAATTCGCTGTACAATCCAGCGAATTGTCCCATCCGCGGCCCGCAAGGGCGGCGGCGGTGAACGTGCCCACACTCTGATCAACCATCGGCGGTTGATCAGTCTCTGCAGCAAATGTCTGCTGCCTACGCGGCCTTCCGTAAGGACGCGTGGCGCAGATCGCCGAGCTCCGCTCGACGATAGAGAAGCTCTCCGCGGACGTGGAGAGCTCCCGAGCTGCTGCCGCAAAGGCAACATCTGCTTCACAGCAGATGGAGAAGAACTTCTCGAAACTCCTCGAGAAGGTTGGTATGCGACCTTCGCGCTCGGCCTCCGAGCGCGAGTCTGGCAGCAATGGCCACTCATAGTGTCATCGCTTTGTGGCGTATCATGCGCATGATACGCCTTCAGTCGCCAACGTAAAACGTCGGGTGCAAACGCATGCTGCACCTTGGCGATGCAAGATGCGGAATGGGCCGAAATCGAAACTGCATGTCTAGGAAGGTTATCCGTAGACAGTAAGACTAATGAATTCGTTTTGAACTCATTAATATTGTTGCGGGATTTCTTATCCGCATTCATCTTCTGTCGATCGACAGAAGATGCGTTACATCGCGGACAAACCGCATTATGGTTTGTCTGCGCTGGAACAAAGTCCACAGCGTCCAAGTTGGTCCTCCCGACCAACTTGTCATCCAACTCCATGCCGGCATGGGTGGGTACTTGTGTGACGTCGCCCGGCGACGTCACTGTCTGTTCACGTCTGAGCCCTGCTCAGACGTTATGGGTGGTGCATATTCGTGCCCGGCAGCATCAGCGTCTGCACGGTGCAGACGCGAAGCGTACCGCACGACGCGTCACGGCAGTCAACGTAATATTTGCGTTGACTGCGGCGGCTCTGGCCGTTTCTCTGTGAGCGTGCCTCGCTCACAGATCCTCCCACTCAAGGGAGAAGTCACCCCGCCGAGCATGGTGGGGACACGTGGATGGCGCATGCCATTCACGTAGAACGGTGTATGCCCAGTCGAGGCATGCACCGAGTTGTTGATGGCGAACTCCGCCATCGGTAGACAATCGCTCCACTCGTTGAACGAGTGGGCGTAGCTCTTCAGGATGTCACCGAGCACGCGATTCACGCGCTCGGTCTGTCCATCCGTCTGCGGGTGGTCGGCTGTCGACATCGACAGCCGAGTACCAGGAGAACACCTCTCTCCAGAACGCAGCCGTGAACCGAGGGTCACGGTCTGATACGATCTCACGGGGCATCCCGTGAGCTCGGAAGATCAAGTCGACAAACAGACGAGCCGTCTGTTTGGATGTCACTGTGCAGGCACTGCAGCAAGATGAACCATCTTGCTGAAGCGGTCGACAAAGACCACCGCACCCGTCCGACGCTTGGCGTCGGGCGGTAAACCAGATGAAGTCCATGCTAATGGACTCCCAACACTCTGCCGGGATCGGCAGAGAGTGTAGCGGTGCCTGTGAAGCCGATGACGGCTTCACGCGCTGACAAACTTCGCAAGCACGAACGTACTTGCGGACCCACTTGTACTGGCGGGGCCAGTAGAAGCAGAAAGAAGAACGTCTTCTCTCGACCAGGATGCCCAGCCGTGGGGGCATCATGGTATTCAAACATGATCTGCAATCGCAGATCATGAACATCCGGGACGACGATGCGTGCCACATCGTCGTCTGCTGCACTATAGCAGCAGTCCTTCAAGTGCACTGGCGGTGCACTTGCGAGCAGATATGTGGAAGCTTCCGACGCGCGGCATCGGAAGGGTTCCCCACATACGTGAAGACACTTGACATCTGAGTCAAGTGTGTAAGCCTTGCGCACATCGTCGAGTAGCGACGATGTGAGAACACTTCCGCTCAATGCCTATGGCATTAGCGTCAACTACCTTAGTTGTAATCTGGTCGACGCGATAGCGCGTCGGCCACCACATTCAACCTTCCAGGTTTGTACTCAACCTGGAAGTTGTACTCAGCAAAAATGACAACCACCGTGCCATTCTCTGTGAAAGGTGTGGCGACTTTACGGCCGTCCGTAAAGACGCATGGTCTGTAGACCACAAACGGTCTATCTCCCAGGAGATAGACACGAAACTTTGCCAGTGCATACTTCATGGCAAGGAGTTCCTTGTCATGCACTGGGTAGTTTCGCTCTTTAAGCTGGCGCGACTGATAGCAGATCACGCGATCACGACCCTCGTGATCGCGCTGCATCAGCGCACATCCGATTGCAAAATCGGATGCATCGCACACCACGTGGAAGTCACGGTCTTGGTCAGGGATGGCCAAGACCGGCGCTTCAGCAGGCCCTGCTTGACTGAAGGAAGGCCTGCTGACACTCAGCAGACCATTGCCACTCTCTCCCTTAAGGAGACGCGAGAGACGAATACGCCCGGCGTAATCGTGCACGTACACACAAGTACGTGGCAAGCCCAAGGAACTGCCTCAGTTCCTTGACATTGAATGGCACTGGCCATTCATTGATCACCCTGATCTTTTCAGGATCAGGGCGGACCCCGTCCTTACCGACGAGGCATCCGAGAACTGGGATCTCGGATGCGCCAAATATGCATTTCTTTAGATTTGCATATAGCTTATGCGCATTAGCGCAAGCAGTCGTCGCAGGTGCTCTTTGTGCACCTCGACTGCGGTCTTCTCGCACAGCCCGGCTGTGGACGAACACGTCGTCGAAATAGGTCGGTGCGAAATCGCGCACCGACCGCAATAGATGCGTCACGCATCTATTGAAAGTCGCAGGAGCATTCTTAAGCCCCTGCGGCATCACAAGCCACTCCCAAAGCATACCGCTTGGGTGCTGACTGCCGTGAGCGGGACGTCTCGCTCACGCATCAGGACCTGATAGAAACCATCTCTCAGATCCAAAGCACTGAAGACAGTGCTCGTGCTCATCGAATCGATGATCACGTCCTTTCTCGTATCGGCGTCTGCGCCGGTACCGTCGCATCGTTCAGCTTGTTAAACGCATGAACGATGCGCCATCCGCCCTGTGCCTTCTTGACACAGAACGTAGGGGCACTGTGCGGGGACTTGGATTCCCGCACTTGACCCGCACGTCGACGAGCTTCAAAGAACTCGTCGATGGCTTGCACCTGTTCACGCGGCAGTGGCCACTGTCGCGTGACACAGTACTGGTGCCCGGCACGAGATCAATCTCGTGCTGAATGCCCTTTCCTGCGGAAGCTCCGCAGGAACCTCATCCGGGAATACGTCCACGTATTCCCGAAGCACGTCGTAGTAGGGACTCTCTTTGAGGGAGTCCCAACTCTGCTTCAAATCGATCTTTCTTCGATTTGGCACTGAGGGTGGTGTCACCCTCAGGATCTTTCACGAGGACCTGCCGCAGGTCCTCGAGATCCGTCACGATCTCTACATCCTCACAGGCCGTGAGGATGCACACTTCTTGCGCCCGGCGCGTAGATCTCGTGCAAAGCCCTTCCAGCTTTGCACGCCCAAAGTAGTCAACTCCGAGGCTGTTCTCGGAGGACTCTCCAATGTCAGACTCTGACATTGGACACCCGAGTGTCTGCGTTATAGCAGTCACTCTCTCATGGTGGACATCGTCTATCGTCATAGACGGTGTCAAAGCCACATCTGCGCCACAAGGCGCAGAGTGCTCAGGCCCGGCTCCGCTTGTTCAGGCCCGGCCTGAACTTGAACTGACAACGGGGAGTCCTCTCGACCCGTTGTTTTATCTCCCACCAGGCCCGGCCTGGTGGTGACCTATCTTGTACGACGGACCCGGTCCGTCGTTGAGTCTGTATCTTGCCGTCTCGGTCCCGGACCGAGGCGGGTTCTTGATACCCGCCTTCGCAGACCCGGCCTGCGAAGGGTTTAACCCGGTCTGGGTGAGGTGCGCTCCGGTGCACCCATCAGTTGTCGTTTCGTCCGCACCCGGGTGCGGGCGAGGAAGCCTCGGAGGTCTTCCGTCTTCGACGCTCTCGTGTCGACCTGGTCGACACGTTATTTCGGCCGATGTGAGCGGGGTTGACCTCGCTCACAGTGCACACCGCAAGGCGTGCGCAACGCTGACAGGGCCATCGCTCTCTGTCGCGTTTGTTATCCCGAGGACGTTGACGTCCTCGGAGCCGAGATAGACTGGGTCTTCCAGTCTATCACTGGGGCATGGCGTTTAAGCCACGGCATGCCCAAGATCATGTCGAACTTATCGTCCAAGTCCAGGACGATAAAGTCTTCAGTGAAGGCCCGCCTTCGCCAAAGCGAACTGACACAGTTCGCTTTCGTGTCTTCACGGTGGTGCCTGTCGCTAGACGCACCACCAACTCGCTTCGAGGAGTCGTCTTCTCCTCGAAACGCATCGCATTCAGGCTATTGCATCGAACGAAGTTGTTCGATGCGCCTGAATCGACCAACGCGTGCATGAGCTGCTGCCCATGCACCGCAACTTTCAGGATGATCAATGGATCATCCTGCTGTTCACTGCGGCGGGTCTCGCCGCAGGGGCTAACCATCACATGTCCGACGTCGACATGTGCGGCTACCAGTAGGGCGCCCGCCCCTACTGGCTCCCGGCGTTTTGCTCGCCCACGCCAACGGTCACCGTTGGCGCGGTACGATACGCCGCGATTAGCAGGTCCCGACCTGCTACACACTCGCGTGCGTAGTGGCCGGTGTTACCACACCGGTAACACCGCTGCGTCCCTTGACGCGGTCGCCTGCTGTCCGGCAGCAGACGCCTCGATAAATCCATGGGCTCTGGACCGCCCATGGTACGTGGTCGAGGACGTGGCATCCTCGGCACGTCCGTATGGAGCTTAGCCTGTTGCAGGCTAAACTCCTCCTGCGAAGCAAGCCTAATCGCTTGCTCGAGAGTACTCTGGTACTCTCGGAAAAGATGGGTCACGGGCCCATCTTTCAATCCCTTCATGAAGGTGACGACTTGCGTCGCCTCATCAATGGGGTGGTTCACGATACTTGACACCAAGTATCGTGCATGTTGTGCATAGGCCAACACATCACGGTTGCCTTGCTTCAGATCGAGGAACTCCGCCCTCGATCTGAACTCCGATTCAGGAGGCTCAAACGCGAGTTTGAGCTCTCCTGAACTCTCGTCGTGTTCCAACACGTACTGTCGGTCAGCGTCGATACGCCCAGTGTCTAGCACGTCCTGCTAGACACGACATCGCTATCTCCAAGCTCAACGAGCCAGCGCAAAAGCGGCTCGTTGGGGCTTCCCGAGAACTGAGTCACTGAAACCTTCAGTGACTCTGCACGCTAACAGGAGCAGACTTCTGCTGTTGTTCGCTTGTCATGTAGTCGACCACGACTACATGTTGCTCACTGGGCGGCAATGACCTCAGCATTGCCGCAACAGTGGACTCGCCTACGACTCGCGAGAGTCGCAGCGCCTCCCACTGCTGATCACTCAGGTGGGGCAGTCCTCCCTCGTTATACGAGGGGAACTGAGTTTGGAGCTCCGTCAAGTGAGGTACCACTCGACGGAGGGTTTTCGTCTCCATAGCCAAATGTATCCATTTGGCTAAACTTTGAACGGACTACAAAGTGCTACCAGGTGAAAACTGTTTCAGGGCTACACAAGTATACATATGTATATGTATAGCTATCCGGCAGGGATTACTGATAGGATATACATATGAAGCAGGCTGCCTGTGTGGTCCAAACGCATATATACAGCCTGCTTCATATGCCTCTGTGCTAACCTCTTACAGAATGGCTTCAACAAACGGCGTGCCATCACTCCAGCGAAGAGTCTTCATCCGAACCAATTTCCATCACAGTATGTTTGTCAGTATCGTGACATGCATCAAATGTAATGGAATCTGGTCATGAGGTGATTGTGTGGAACACACCACCTTCTGGAGTTCATCGTGGGTAACAGTTATGTTATGATGCCTGTTAAATAACCGATACATATGAACTATTAATACACCAATATTGGATATATCAGTACATTCCCAACACAGATAATGGGTGCGGTGACATAATTACCCTTATCATAATCATGTGGAATAGAAGATTCCCACTTGGGAACAGCATCAGTGACGCACGTGTGGTGAAGCATTAAAATGATCGACTGTGGTTGAAGAGACAAAGTCAAGACCGATCAACCTCAAGGAAGAAAAGGTGAAGAAATAATCACCTGATCCGGGATGAGGTTGATCTAGTTCAGATCGATCGATCTGAGGCGAAATGGTCACAATCATTTCGGTACAGATCGCGATCGATCGACCTCGATCAAGATCAAGTTAGTCCAGCATTTGAAACGACATACCACCTTTTTGGTACAGGGTGTCAACATAGATCGAAATGAATATGGAAGCAGGTGATGAGCGAAGAAGATGGCTGGAAAAGGTCGAAGAAGAATCCTAAGATAAAACGAGTCGAATTTACCTTCAGGCGCAAGTGGTTGAATAAGGGCAGGAATTATATTGTACAGCTCGCCATCTTAAGAAGGGAACATTCTGAGCAGTTACCCTGGGTTGTTGGCAGGGTCTACTGACTCCTCCACAGAGACCCCGCTATCAGGCTGGCAAGAACAAGGGAAATGAAAGGAAAGGAGCGAGGGGCCAAGCACACCCACAAATAACCAGGCTCCCAGGGCCCAGACACATTTTGGCCGCCTACCCGATCTCGAATAATCAATCCCTTTCAGTGCCCACACGCTGCTACCTGAAGTTTCACGTAGCAGCACCCCAGTCCCGCGTCTCACCAAGACGGTTCATCTGGCTTCAGCGCGTCCTCTCGAGACATCCAGAGAGCAGAGCTGGCCCACCGACAGGTACACCAAGGTGAGAAGAACCATCCACGGATGATCGGATTACCCGCGTTAGTCGGTAGTTCGGGCGCAGTGTGTGAGCAGATCGCGAGCGCGTTTTCGCTGACCTCGCTACACCACACCAGTATATTTTACGACAAACACCCATCGGC
>VKKV01000051.1:0-186866 GCA_008080845.1 Phytophthora kernoviae | reverse complement strand
CCCTTGTACTTACGACGAAAGATCGCATAAACTTGAGACCATCTAGGAAAAATAAACACTCAGCATGGATACATATCATTCCTTTTTGCTGTCATGGTTTTTCATCCAAATACCCACCTTCTTGTTCTTGAGACCGCCGGTGGGTTTAGTTTGTGCAACGCGTGACACAGCGGGAAAAGGAGCGGCGAGCCATATATCGCCCCCATCGTGTACTCGCGACATATGAGCGGCAGGTGGCGAAACCGACTCGTTGACTGCAGCGCCATTTTCACCGTATCCGATACAAGAGTTCAGACCAATTGGCTTGCGTCTGAAACCTAAAGCATTGCTATACATGATACGAACAGCTCAAAGGAAGCTGGGTACAGCAAAACTTGTTGGAGTTCTGCCTTTTTGCTCGCAGTGACAGCCTCTGGAGTGTTACCATACTCATGCTGAACACACACTAAAAGCATTGTATGCACATGACGTAGCAAAGGTAGAAGGAAACTTGATGAGTGAAGGCACTTCAAGTAGTAGAGTGATTGCTCAGGGTCCTGGTACCTGTAGTTCTTACTGCTCACACCTGAGAGTAATCAATGGAGTTAACAGACTAGGACGAGCTTGGTAGCTGAGTGCGCGAGAACAGAGATAGCTAAGACCAAATGAAATCACTTTCCGATTCACATCAAGCATCACAAGCATCACACCGAACGAAATCATAAGAGTTCATGAACCCAATCACTCTCAGTCCGAACGATGTCCTCCAGAACGACAATTACTTCCTGTGGGAGTTTAACATGTAGCAGGGCTACACAAGTATACATATGCATATGTATATCTATCCGGCAGGGATTGAGGATAGGCTGTATACAAATGAAGCAAACTGCCTCTGTGTGTAGACCACACACAAGATTACAATCATTTCGAGCCGCCACTGATTGGTTATTAGCCGCCACTGATTGGTTATTAGTGGCGGGCGCTTAAAGCTACTATTGGTAGAAAGAAGTACCTTTTGACCAATGAGGCGCATGCATATAGGTGCAACACGTGAGGGCCAACCATAGCCCACCATGCAATTCGATATTCTTTTAGCTAGGTCTGCTAAGAGGCCTGTCACGCGGCGGGCCGACATAAATACAGTTTTCACACTTCTACCTAAATAGTCTTTGCTTTGTATTATAATACACGTTGTCGTGTATTTCTATAGTAGAAGTAAGACTTACGCTTCCTACGCGCATACAGTGTATGCTAGAAACAGAGTGGCCGTCCACCCTGTTTCATGCGACAGGACAATTTCGACGCGCGATTATCATCTTAGACCCATCCTCATTCTCTACCGGACTTAACTTATTCGGTGTCGATGCTGCACATATGAAGCACCATAAGTACAATGGCGTTCAAATTATCATGATCGGACGAGATGGAAACCTCACCAACCAAATTGCAGCTGAAACAGGGTGGACAACCACTCTGTTTCTAGCATACACTGTATGCGTGTATGAGGAAATAAGGCTTACTTAGATGTACTATAGAAATACACGACAACGTGTATTTCTAATACAAAAGCAAAGACTATTTAGGTAGAAATGTGAAAACTGTATTTGTCGGCCGCCGCGTGGCAGGCCTCTTAGCAGAACCTAGCTAAAAGAATATCGAATTGCATGGTGAGGGCTATGGTTGGCCACGTGTTGCACCTATATGCGCCTGATGGTCGAAAGGCCTCTTTCCAATGGCCTCTAAGCGCTCACCACTAATAACCAATCAGTGGCGTCGCTGATTGCCTCTGTGTGGTCCACACACAGAGGCAGCCTGCTTCATATGTATACAGCCTATCCGCAATCCCTGCCGGATAGATATACATATGCATATGCTGTAGCTAACTGCAGCCTTGCCGCTTTCCCATCTCTCGGCTCTTAGCTCCATCAGGCTTGGTGGTGTGTCGTTGGCGTTGGACGAGGATGGCATCTTGAAGGTTAAAGTAGATGTGGTCCTTTAACAGTCTTCAATAGAGGACATGAACCCATTTGATGTGTATCTAAAATTACCTTCAACCCAAGAGGTGTTTTGCTATTATTATCAAGCGTAACCTGAGGTTACACGAAAAAACGAATCATTGTGTTTTTAAACAATTTATATCACCTTCTGAGCAAATATTCGATTTGTATCACCTTCTAGAATTTTCCCTTAACTTAAACGAGCATTTAAGATTTTGTTTTGTTTATTTTGCGTTACTAGTATGATATTTGTGTTACTACTTTCAAAGTACGGTTTATTGCAAATTCTATTGCGAACCTAAGATTATATCGTTCATTGTTTACTTGATTTGGCCAGACCGAGACTAAAATGTTCCAAATTACGCGGGAAAACAGTTCCCTTTAAGTATGCATGGCACGTGCGCATTTAACAATTTCTAAACTTGGTTGTAAATGGAAAGCACAGTGGTGGGCATTAGTGTTCATTACTACAATATCCTCTGGTTTAATCACAACTACTCATTGTGTGCGAACACTTTATATGACTACTGTACCGACTATTTTTACTATGGCTGCCGTGGACGCCATACAAATATAGTCTCCAAACTCGTGGTAGGCGCAAAGGTTTTGGCGCGCAGTATGGAGGGAGGGAGTCGCATCGCCGTAGACCAACAGGAGCAGGCAAAGGCCGTGGTTACCACGGTGGTGAAGCGTCATGACCACGTGGATGTGAGACTAGTCGGTGCGAATGTAGACGCAGAGGCTGGCGAGGCCACCGCAGCAAGCGTGGCGCCGCCTGACACGAACGATCCTGTTGGGGACGCAACGGTCAGCAACAAGCGAACACATGAAGAGGGCGAGGACGAAGTGATGTTGGAGAAGTCGCGCCAGTGCAAACGTGTTGCTCGCGGTAACGATGAGAGCGTCGCCCCAGTTCTGCTGCTCAGACGTCGGACGAGACCGTGGGAGACAGCTCCGAGGATGTCGAGATGAGCGAACCATTGGACGAGGAAGAAGCGATTCGGAACAGCGCAGCACATGCCAGTGAGGAGGAGAAACGCGCCCATGAAGAATTCTGCAGTCAGCTGACAGAAAAGCAGCAAGTAGATGTGTTTGACGTACGCACTCGACAGTGGTTGGCGGCGAAGATCGATCACATCGATAATGACAGCTATACAGTTCACTACATGGGCTGGAACTCGAAATGTGATGAGCGCATTGAAAAAATCAAGAACTACAGGCTTATGCCGCGAGCCACCAAAGCTGTGAAAGCTTGGGTAAAGCATCGAGCTAAGATCAACAAAAATCGACGCGCAAAACAAGAAAAGCTTGCTGCTCCTCCTACACCTCCGCTAGAGGATCACCTCGCCAAAGAGACCCAGGCGAGCGAGCTGGCGCCGACGTTTGTTCAAACAGGTCTTACGCGATCGGGGCGCGCGATCACCCAGCGCATTTCTAATGGCTCGCTCAAAAGCCTGCGAAGTCGGTGGGCAAGAAAAGTTTGACGGCTGTCGAATCGAAGTTTCCTGAAGAAGATCTATGCGGCATTTGTGGCGAGATTGAAGATGATAACCTCACGGACATGATTATGTGCGATGGTGGCTGCCTCAAGTCGCATCATTTTTCGTGTCTGGGCATTGAGTCGGCGCCAGATGACGAGCAGTGGCTGTGCGAGCAGTGCCGTACTAACGAGCAGTTGTGCTTTGCGTGTGGACGTAATGGAACTATCAACGAGAAGGGTGGCGTGTTTCGCTGCAGCGTCGCGTCCTGTGGCAAGTTTTTCCACCAGGCGTGCATCGATGCGAACAAAATGTCACGCCGAGCAGGTAAAGCTAAAACGGCTGCACCAACTGTGGAGGAGTCGCTCGAATCAGGCGCTTCGTTCCGCTGTCCTCGCCACGTTTGCTTCGTGTGTGAGGGAAAGAAAAGAGCTCAGACCTGATGTGCTGCTTATTATGCCCCGAGTCATATCACCCACAGTGCGTCCCTCAAGTGCCCGCTACAACACTGTTGGTTTGCTGTGTTGGAGGCACCCGGACGAGGAGCTGCCCAAAATCCCATCGTTCTACTTATCCGACCGGAGTATTGATACGGTGACAGTGGATTCCAGTTTACATTTGCCGTGGATGTTTTGCCCAAACATGATCCAGATGCCAATAGCCCCAACGACTGTCACCATTTCCGGCTCTTGTTGAGTATTATTGAAGATGTTCGACTTCAACCGCCAACATATCGCAAACTGGGCCGCAGTATTTACACCTTTAAACAGCCCAAGGTATCCCTGGAAGATGCGCCCATGTGCGTCTGCAAAATATGTGCGAAGACGATTGCATTAACAGGCTGAGCTTCACCGAGTGTTTTGGACCAGCACCGACTCCAGGGATGAAATTCAACAAGCACAACAGAGAATCGAACTGCACGCTTGGTGAGAACTGCGGAAATCGTGCGCTCCACCAAAAGGTGTACCCACGGTTCCAAAAATTCCACACGGTTGAGAAAGGTTGGGGACTTCGTGTGTTAGAGAGTGTTAAGGCGGGGCAGTTGGTTATTGAGTACGTTGGTGAGGTGATTAATGAAGACGAAAGGAGCGCCGACTGCTTGAACATGCTAAGAAGAGCCCCGAGGACAAGAATATGTACATTATGGAGCTGGGAAAGGGCGAGTATATCGACGCGCGCTTCAAAGGCAGTGTTTCCAGATTCATCAACCACTCGTGCGATCCTAACTGCCATTTACTAAAGTGGCGTGTGAAAGGTGTAAACCGAATCGCGATTACCGCGTTAAAGGACATCGAGTCGGGAACTGAGCTTTCGTATGATTATCAGTTCCATACGAAGCAGGCGATGGAGTGGAAATGTCACTGTAAAGCGAAAAACTGTCGCGGGACCATGGCACCAGAAAAGATCAATCAACCTAATGACTCGCCTGTGAAGAAGCTCACGAAGAAAGAAAAGCTGAAGCAGCGTAAGCGCGCTCTTATCCAAGAAAAGATCCAGAATGAAAAGGAGGCTAAGAGCACTGCGCGACGGCTGTCCTTGACAGCGAATGTCAGTACGGGAGATAGAACAACTGCTGATAAGATGGCTGCCCGTTCTGGTCCAGCGACGCGCGAGCTGCAGTGGGCCAAGTATTATCGTCTCTTTCATATGCGCGATGCTAAATGCGGGTTCAATTTCAAGCTCCGCAAAGAGTTACGCGATCAGAGAATTGGGGCTCTTGAGAGAGTGAAGCGTGAAGAACTCAGCGTTTCGGGCTCAACAACGGCTGCGTCGAGTCGGTCCGTAAGCCCAGTTCGTCTCATAGAGCTCACGGAGGCGAAGAATGATCCAGTTGGCAAAGGAACTGAGAAAGGCGCAACGGAAGCTTCGGCAATCAAGGAAGACCCGGTGATTAAATAAGTGTTGGAGGTCAAGGAGGACTCGGGCATCACATCAGACCCAATGGTGCAAGGATAAGATCACATGTTTGAGAAAGAGATTTGGTCGTGTGATCGACCACTGCAGCATAATGTACGCAAGAACACGCGTGTTCCTAGCTTTGAGCGTTGGCAGCAGCAAATACGATCTACCACGCATTTTAGGCAATTGATTCGTATTAACCCCTGCTTGAACTACGCTTGAATCCTTCGCGGGGAAAACACCTCGTGTGAATTCGCTGGTGTTCATGCTACCTAGTAAACTTTTAGAGTTTAAGCCACGACGGTTTCTTAGCAGCTTTCGCCTGCGCAGACGCTTGTTGTTTCGGCTCAACAACCGAACCAGGTTTTTCCGCACTCTTGGGGGGGTTCTGGGCAAGCAATCACAGTCAGTTGCAGTACGATCCAAAACCACTAATGAATTAACACAGCTTACCCAAGTGCAACGGCTTTGGGTATTCCACATTCTTCAAAGGGTCCGAGCTTTCCTTTGACTCAGCACGGCTATCCGTCAACTTTACATAAGCACATAGCACAAGTGTTAGTCATACCATTATGGAGGAGGTATTTGCATGGCCAAAGTCAGTTACCAAATCGCCACGGAAGTAGAACCCGGCAGTATTTGTCTCAATTTGAGGCGGGGCCTCCAGCCACGACAGATATGTCAAAGCTGCAGGCACGAGGTTCAATTCTGCCAGCGTCTTTCCCTCTGCCAGTTTCTGTGTGGGAGGCGTGACATAAAGGTAAAACTTGTTCCCCTTATACAAGGAATCCATACATTCTGCCACATGGTCCATGACATCTCGGATTGTTTCATTCGGATGAAACGTGGCCTGCACAACAGCTACAACAAGTATGCGCATTAGAATCAAACAAGGAACAAATTCATCCACCACTATTATCTTGTCGCAAAACGCAAGTTTCGCTTACCTCGGTCTGGGAACTGAACACGGATCAGAGCCGTTTGAAACACTTTTTACGTTTGAGTTCATCAAGCTCGCGCATGGCCTGGGTTCGAAAATTCTAGTGGTAGATCACACAAAATACACGCGTTAGCGCGAAACTCTTTCATGCCAGGATCAGCACATATAGCAACAAACCTTCGCCCTGTCCATTTCCTGGCGCCTAGCCTTCAAGCTCGAAATGAGCAATTGAGTATCACTTGACGCATTCTCATCAAGTCCGCCGGCAAAGTGCGAATCAATTCGACGACCAAAAACACTCCCTCCGACGGAAACAGTTGTGTTTCGAATGGGTTTGTCATGCCCAACCAGTTGATCTTGCTTCATTTTCAGCGCGTCAACAAGGACTTCTGTAGTGCTCGGGCCACGTGGCTGCATCTGGACATCACGTTAGACGATTAGTTATCACTACCGGTATCTAAGACTTCTCATCGATGTTAAAAACCCTGCTCATACCTGCACGCGTGTGATTTGGGTCTGAAATACATCGAAGGTCGGATCTGTTGTCTTCTCACGAACAACTGGGCGTGTATCCGCGGATACTTTCAAGTCATCGGCCTCAATATTAAGCAATCTCAGCCCTTCTTCCAACACAGTTTTGCTGAGTGACGGGAATTTAGCATCAGCGTCTGTGTATCTGGGTTCACCGCAAACCCTACAGACCTAAGAAACTCCAATCCACCCTTGACTTGTCCGACGGAGCGCTGAAACGCCGCATTGGACAAACGGATGGAGCGCATCTTCTCATTTTCTATGCAAATATCACAGACACGGTTCTGTTATTCCAGGCAAACTATGCATCACACAGAGCCTCACCTAGAGAGGCAAAAAAAACATACCTGGGTTCGACAAGACGTTTGTGATAATCTTCATCAGTGTCACGATAGCAGTGCGGGATACCGCATCAAAGCTGTTATCTCGAAGCAACTGTAGAGCGTCGTAACTGCTCTTGATAGGGTCATCGTTCGTGTTTTCTTCTTCCAGTGTTGAAATCATTCCCTCATCGTCCACTTCTTTCATCTCTTCATCCTCTACCTCACAAACGGAGGTATGGTTCAACGTTTCGGTGGTCTCAGCAACAGAGGGCAATGGTGGCGGTGATACGGACACGAATGAAACGTGGGGCTTCTGTGAAGATGCCGGCGTGTTTTCTCGGTATGATACGGTTGGAAGAGGAGGAGGAGGTTGTTTGTCTGAAGCCTGTACGCGGAACATTGCCGACCCACTCACAATACCCAATTCTACACAACATAACAAGCAAGTAAGCTTTGTGGAGTAGCCCGCAGAGATTTTCATTTAGAGAAGCACACCTTTCAATGTCATCGTTGCAAAATCAGTGAAGCCAATCTCGCGCCGCAGAAACCCGAGTGAAAACTATTAAGCAAACCTTGTAAGTTAGTTCTCGTCGCATTAACTACTGCAACGTAAACATAATTGCTCTTACCGCCTCAGAAGATGGCAACAGTTTAAAGAAGTTTAAAATGTGTTCGATAGACGCGTCGCTTCCGAACGACGCCTGCACGCGCTTCCGTCCCGCAGCTGGATGCAGACGCGCACTTGCTGCACCTCTGAGCCCCCTCCAGCCCCTTCAATTCCACCGATGCATTGTTCGAGATGCCGGTCAATCGGAAGGGAATGGACAGGTCAATGGGCTTGCTACGGTGCAGGAGTTGGTACTGGCGTGACTCGTCCAGGCGGAACTGCACCCGTGCTGTTTCCAGGACCTCGAACTGCTCGGCAGGAACGTATTAACAATGACAGTACAGGGGAGGGAATGGCATTGGTGCGGTGCTATTACCATTGTCGTACCGGGCGTGACCTTCACGCGCTTAGTTTGGTGATCAAACTCCACGTTCAGCGACATCTCGGATGTTTCTCGGAGCCTTGTAATGCTTATTGATTGTATTTTATTTTTTACAAAAAATGGTTTTTAGAAAAGAAGTTTTTAAACCAGTCAAATCAAAAGCACTGCAGAGCAATAAGCTTCTTACGCGCGAGCACGAACGATGTCTATTACAGACTCGTTGTAGGCTGTAAGTACATGTATAGACGTTGATCTTCGTCTGCTACGGTACTCCATCTATTGTTTGTAATGGTAGCGCAGGTACGGAAGCTCAACATCTTCGCTGTCGGCGTCCATGGCGCACACTTCCAGGATGAGGTACTTGAGCTTCGGGTCGATGGGCTTTTCGTCACTGTGCGCACGAGGTCTGAGATCTTCATCGCCATACGCTCCTTCGAGCGCGACTTCTGCGAGTACATCGCGTACAAAATAGTGACGCCGTAGGACAACATTGTGACCTCAGCGTCGTACTCACTCTCGAAATACGTCAGGAACTCCTTGAGCGTAATGTCGCCACGATCCACCTCCAGGCGGTCCCAGGCCGTCCACTTGAACTCCTCACCTTTCAACATCGTCTTTGTGGCTTTTGGCTCTATTGGCTCCGCGAAAGTGAACAGTGGTAGGGCAAGATTGACAAAGCCGTTCTTATAGTGATCGAGCGGTTTGTCCTGGAATACCTTTAGGAATTCAAAGCACACGAGACCCGTCACCAATGCCGTCGTCGTGGCGATGGCTGGAATAATCTTGCCGGCAATGAAGCGCGACTTGTGCATGTCCTCCTCAGGGATTTTGTATGAACGCGCTCGCAGGTTTGACACGGACACAATCACCTCCATGTGGGAGTCATCGTCCTTGTCAAATTCAATGGGCTGCATGCGGTAGCCAGCAAGTGTCGACGGCTTTGGTAAATCCTTCAGAATAAACTCGCATTGAGCATCCGCGTCTTCCAGTCCTGGTGGTGCACCTTCCTTTAGTTCAGCGTCAGAAGCTGCAATTCTCACCCCTTTTGGGGGAGAAGTCTGGAACGTGGATACCATTGAGAATATGAGCGAACGCAGTTCTATCATTGTGCCCCTTGAGGCCATAGTTCTTCGCGCGACTGTTAGCAACAGCAACAACAAAATCCATGTGTAGTGGATCCTTCAGGTCAAATGTAATTGGTGTCGGAGGACGCTTCGGTCCAGACCAAAATGGGGTACCCGTCGTGGTCACCTGCATAACATAAAGACAAGACAATGGTAACATATATCGTCATGTCGAATCTCCTACACAAATGACACCCATGGAACGTACCTGGTCCAAAGGAAAGTTGTACAGAAGCTGCTTAATCTGATTACTGAAGAGATCTTCAAACTTGAACCGCGCCCATGAAATGCAGTCTTCAAACGACATCGGACGATCATCCACAAGCGAGTTTTTCAGTCGCTCGAGCGTCTCTACCTTCGTGTTCTGTTGTTCATTCAGTTCTTTCATGAAATCTGGTCCCTCCAGGTACCGGTTTACATCCGATGGCGCCTGAAAAAATCACCTTCAAACCAATCGCGTGCCCACTGAAGCGTGTGCTCAATAGCATTAGGGAAGTTCTTCAACGTACAAATTGGAATGCTTTTCTCGGGAGGGTCTCGAGAAGCCCCGTAATTTTCAGTCTTGTGAGGCACGACAATTTGCGTGTTACCCTTCGTTCCCAGCGTACCCGACTCAAACATTGGGAGCCCATAGAACAAGCAGCGCTGATCCATGTACAGCCTGGCCTCTACGTTGTCCAGGGCAGTGCACACACCAGAGAGCGATTCAAAGAAGTCGTCATTGAACTGGTCCTCGGATTCCGCGCCGACGCGAGACGTACGCATGAACATTAATATCCGGGTTCATCTCCTTGATAGCACGAGCAGCAACCGATGATTTGGCTTGCTGGACATCCTTTGAGCGGAACAGGAACTGACGATTAAGGTTTGACTTTTCGATTGTGTCCATATCCGTGATGTGGATGGCGCTATCCTTGCCTGACGCGACGCCCATCATCGCCCAATTCTTCAGCATTTCACAGCCAATTGCACCAGCGCCAACGAGAAACATGTTCAGCTTCTTGATTTTATCCTGCATCGCCTGCCCGAACACCACTATCTGCCCGTCATATCGCGATCCAGCAGCAGCAAATTCTTCGGGAGTGCCCGCGTAGACGGCGTCAGGGAGACACTCCACTGCATCGAAGTAGAAGAATTGCTGGATTGGCGTGAATTTACCACTGCATGCCTTAAGGACCTCCTGCCCAACGATGCCTCCGAGAAAAGCTGCCATTGGAGATATTACACCAGTTGACCCAGCTGAAAGCGCCTGGATAACTTTTTGACTCAGCGGTAGTGATGTTGTCAACGATGAACTCCTTTTTTGCCGCAGATTGTTTGTTGAGTTCAAGAGCAAGAGCGATTACTTCTTCGGAATCCTCCATGCACCCCGGCTTAGGATAGATACCTTGGTGTTTTTCCTGGAAGGCATCTAAAGCTTGGAAGGCCACGTGAAGAAGTTCCGAGCGACCGATTTTGGCGAAATCGTTAATGAGAAACTCTCCAGGTGCCGCCAGCGCGTTTTTAGGTCCTTGAATTTCGTCACTAGTGGCTGCTTTACTTGAGTAACATAACCACCGCTGGATGGCTTTCCCTGCGCAAAGCGAAATTTGTCGGCATCGTCGACGATATCCAGCGTAAACGTGAACGGGCCGGTTACTGTCACCTTCCTAGGGTTGCTGTCATTCAAAAACGGGAAACCGGGCACTTCACGGAACGACACCAAATCCCTGTTTCCAAGCCATGACGCGCATCATCACTCACAGTCACCAAAGGAGGTGTTGAGTCGGAAATGGAAGAAATCAAGCAGCTCACAGGATCGACACCATCGCGGTCTGAAATCACAAACTCGTCGCCGAAGTCACAGAATATCGAGCCAAAGACACCGCGCGCTTCCGTTGTAATAAAGGCAATCGACTTAGCATGGCAGATAGCGTTGATCCGCTTTGCTTCCTTCAGCGAAGAGTTAACAAGAACCACTGCCTTTACTCAGCACAACATAATGCGAAAAACATAACTACGATTAGTAGCGTAATTCATGACAAGAGAAGCACTGTTCATCTAGCACATACCCGAAAGCCATGCAGGAAATCCTCTGTAATCGTGCCAGAATGGCAACGCACGGGCACGTATGGGTTTAGCTCCGCCAGCTTCTGCACCGACACCGTCGCCCGTGGCTTTCCGATGTCAGCTTCGGTCAGATAAAACTGAGAAGCCAGGTCTAGGGAGCTAGCAGGCGTATCATCATGCAGCGTGACGCTCTTCACTCCCGCTAGAACGACATTCTTGGCGATTTCGACACCGAGACCGTTTTGGCCAACAATAAGCACATTGGATTCTCCCATGCGCACCTGCGCCTCACGGCCCATAACGTACAACTGACGGCTGTACAGGCCTTCGTCGATCGTAGCTGTGCCAGTCTGGTCAACGCCCATGGCGCTGTCTGTGACATGCACCATGTTCCGCACACCGTCAGCGGTCTCATTCACATCTCCTGCCGTCACAACGTGCGAGTGCATGGCGCTATCGTCACGGCAGAAATAAAGAAGGTCACAAACATAAATGTCCGACATTTTCTCTCTACATGCACAATCACAGAGTGCACGCTATACTGCACTATATGCAACCTTGTTCCATTTAATTTGCAACACTGACCTTGTTCTGGGATTGGTCTGCTGGGTCTTCTTCGAATTGGCCCCACTCAGTGCTGTATCTGTCCAGCCGTGGTTGCTCTGCATAGACATAGGTCACCCTCAGCTCACCGTAACGCATTTTTTCGACAGATGATGGGGGAGCCTCGTCCATCGACGCGATCTTCCTTACCTTCTTTCTCCCTTGATGCTTTTTCGCAAAATGAAAATGAGTAGTTCTACATAATTGGGTTGATATGCGTTTTGACAGGTTTATTCTGACCAATCAAATGCAGCGCCTGGCTGAGACACCACACCAACGGAACTTCATTTCAGCCACTTCAGATTCAGGAGAACATCGAGCAGCACTAGCAATGGGGAAGAAACGAGGAGGTGAGCAAACCCGTTCTGGTGTAACACGGTCTCTATAGGTGTTCGGTGACTGATCTGTGCTGCGACTTACGCAGGAGGCCGGCGGATGCGCCATGAAGACGATGAGGAGGACGACGTTGCCTCGGTGGCGTCCGTGGAGACACGCGGGACGTTTGTGTCGGACGACGGCGAATTCTACGATGGGTATACGAAAACGAAGATGACGAGCAAGAGGTTGACGAAGCAATTGAGGAGCTCACTGAGAAAAGGTGCGTGCGTTCGAGGGTTGCCTAGTCAAACAATATCACACAAAACTCATGTAGCGCTGTTATCTTGACGCCTTGCACCATAGAACAACAACACGGGTAGCTGCGCTAGAGAAGTTAACCACTCACCTTTTGCAATACTTGGCGCCTGAAGACATTAGCGAAAGGTACGCGATGGTGTCTACTTCAAGCGACCCAAGTGATGTGCAACTAATGCGCCTTCGATATGTTTCGCGGATCCCATGAAACAGCTTCTTATCAAACGTCCTCGGGTGTCTACGCAAGCCATCTGAAAGTGAAGCGGTGCTGGGTTCTCGCATCCTTGCAATTATGGCCATCATCTTTGGGGAAGACGAGGAACGGTTTTATCAGCGTTCGAAAAACGTGCTCAAGCCGTTGATCAAGACGGCACGAAATGCGAAGATTAAAGTATCGGTGAGTTGTGTGGTCACTGCTTACGAATCTTGCTGCGTGTAGCTGCTAACAAGTCAATCTGTGTTGTTTTGTTCAGACTATCCGTGCGCTCGGATTGATTTGTTTTGTCTGCAGCGTCGAAGAGGAGAACTGCGAGGAGGTGTTGGAGCTGTTCGAGACATTTTTCAACCCAAAATCGTTAGTGATATTTGCAAATCTGCTCTTGACTCGTGGGGGCTTGTGGCCTCCTCACTATCGAACGATATATTATCGAATGATGGCATGGTGGAGAGGTAAGATCGATCTCGATGCAGTAACTTATTGTTATATTAACGTTGCTCACGTCGCTATTCACCTATCAACAGAGTGTTGCCAAAGTTCCTGGCTCTTCTCGATCATAAAGATGTTGATGTGCGCTCAGCAGCAGGTGAAAATGTTGCATTTTTGTATGAAAACGCGCAGAGTTGTGGCGTACCGCTGCCCTATGATGAAGAGATTCTGGAGCGATTTCGCGAAATGAGCAAAGACAGCAGCAAGAAGAACAGCAAGAAGGACCGCAAGGTGCAGCGCGTGGTTTTCCGCGACATCCACTCGACACTCTCGGTAAACTAGTTCTTGTGCACAGTGGAGCTGTAACGCAGTTGCTGACGACTTGCATTATGATTTCAATGCAGAATGGCGAAACTCCGCACGTCTCTTTTACCATAAAGGGCGAGGTACTAGAAATCAACTCGTGGAAGTCCGTCAAACAGTTCGAAGCAATGAAGGAATGTTTACAAGCGGGCTTGCAGGAACACATCAAGTACAATAACGTTCTCCGCGCGTTACTTGACTTGCCAGAGACACTGGAAGACCGCAAAGTCGACAGGGTACGTTTCCTCCTTCCTTCGGTTGATACGTTATGCGAAGTTTTTTTTTGACAAACGTATTGTTCGTCTATAGCGTGATATCTTCGACAAGAAGTCAGCTTCAAGAAAGCAACGCAGCAACGAGCTTAAAGATGACCGTAAACGGAAGCAACACATGCAGGATGCTTTCTATGATGATGGCTTCTAGTAGCACCAGCGCTGACCAATCAGTTCTGCAAGTACACATATGTGCATGGGCATAGCTTAGATTCGAAGACTTTGAAAGACGCCTTGAACTCCAATATAAAAAAATGTCGATGAACGTATTAGGCTCTGACACTTCGCGGAAGAGGAAAAAACCGCTAGAAGGTACGTAAAGAGACCTCACTAACTATTATTCCGCGGTGCTAAGCTGACCTGTGCTGTACCGAATTCAAGATCTAGAGCGTTCTCTGGCACTCATTAGTCCTTCTTCTCCACGTTTGTCTCTTCCGGCTTGGGAGCCTCGCGAGCAGGAGATCGCGGACTGTGACTGCGCGATCGGCTACGACGGTCTTTCTTAGATGGAGAAGGTGAGCGGCTACGACTACTCTTGCGACGGGAAGATCCCCCTTCCCTCCATCGTGGGAGCCACTGCGCGACTGTGAAAGTGAGCGCCCACGCGCATGCCTCCCTCCTCGCCCCTTGCTGCCGCTGCGACTCCTGCTTCTGCTACGACTGCGACTTTTGTCATGGGAGTGGTCGCGATTGAACATCTTCTAGCTCGCGCTGCATGGAGCGTGGTACCGTCTTGATGTGCATAAAGTTGCAGTAGCCGCCACGGTTACAGGTTCCTTCATCGAATTGGCGACAGCGCGCTTCCCTGAAATCTGTCACCGGCGAGAATTCGCAAACGAGAGGCCGCCCTGCGTAAAATCGCCCGTACAGGGCCTTCTGCGCCGCTGCCGCATGTTCTTCATCATCATACTTGGCGTAGACGTTCCCCACGAGGTGGTCTCCCAGGTTGTCGCAAATATTGAGTTCTTCCACCTTGCCAAACTTGCACAACTCCTCAAATATCTCCTCATAAAGTCTTCGAACTCCTCGTCCACGTGGCGCTGGTCCAGGAGGCCGGGTCGCCGTTCTGCGCGATCACCTGCGCGATCGGGTTCTGATACATGTGGCTCACCAAGATGGTCTGACTGAACACGGGCTTATTGTGCAACCGCGAGCAACGGTCGCCATGTCGGCAGGCACCGATCTTGAAGTAAAACGGGCAGTTCACGCGGTCTTCCTCCGTGCCGTGGATGCGTGCGAGATGCTCTGCGCCTCCCCGCTTTGTTCGCCGCGGCGTCCTCCAGGCATTCGCTCACGGTTATATCCCCCGCCTGATCGGCCTCCGTATCCTCCTCTGTCGCCACCACCACCGCCGCCATATCCCCGGTCCCTGCTCCGGTCGCGCCCGCGCCCACGGAAATCGTCCCCGTACCTATTCGACATCTCACTCCTTCCGAAAGATTCTGGAATGTGATCCCTGGAGCCACACGATCTCGTACACAATTTGCACACAAATATTTGTGTCGTCAACTGCGTATTTCATTGGTAGATATATGAGAGGTATTTTAACCAATAATGTATTAAAGGGGTGGGGCTCAAGTTTTTTTTTGAATCGCGAATACCGGCGGCACACCATGCGCCTGCGCTTCGACCTATCGTGGGAAGAGAGCGAGGTCGAAGCGGAGCCTCCCGTTAGGCGGCGCCAAAACCACTTCGACGATGACGATGATCATTATCTTTGGTTCAGCACATACATTCGGCCGACAGGTACTAGTCACTGCGCGCACTTTCAGAGACGGAGCGACCTAGTGTCTAACAGTTCTTTTACGTTTGCGCATTGACGCTGCAGACATCGTGGAGGCGACCAAGCACCGACCAAAGCACGAATTTACTGTGACCGGTCGAAGGCGTATCAAGCCTGGCTCGCGAACGATAACACTAGGTTCGTATTGTGTATTTTCTTTCGTGTTTGTCTGCTAGAAAATTTGTTGCTGATGGACCGCTGCCTCGACGCAATGCTCTCCAGGAACAAAAGTACTTGTCAACGGAAAAGAAGTGGCAATATTCAAATACGATGGAGTGTTTTACGCTATCCAAAACGCGTGCCCCCACCAGGCTGCTTCCTTGTACCTTGGTGACATCGAAGACATCGATGGTGCGCTCTGTGTAGCCTGTCCACGGCACAAGTGGCCATTTTCGCTGGAAGACGGCCATTGTGTCATCCCAGGGAATATTCAAGCAGAATGCTACCCAATTCGTGTTCAACGAGAGCGAGATGGATCAAGCATTCTCTACATAGGGTTTACAAATTTTACAGAGACCCTCTTCCACGACGATTCTTTTAGGGATCTACGACGTCTACGTGACGAAGATGACATAGATGTTGAATGTTGTGTTTGCGGTGAAATGATGCATCATTTTTTCAGGGTGACCTACTGCATTTGACTGAGCTCAATTCTCAAACATACCATAAAATTGCAAATATGGCACAGCATGCTACAGATCGATAAATAGTGTGCATGGGCCCAACTCGCCGTGTTGGCCGCAATTGGATTGAGGATGCATATTTAGAGTAGAAAGCCAATACAAAGAAACGATGGGAAGCTCCCAGAGCAACAACACTCAGCTGCAACCAGCACGCGAGCCCATGGTTCTACTGAACACGGGTGCGGGAGTTATCGTGCGCATTCCGGATCCTGTCAACGGCGACTCCATTTACCAGCATAATCATCGGGTTGGGACTGCCCCAACACCTATCGTTCGCGCCACCCACGACTTACAAGCGTTCAGTACCGACCAGCAAAACCATATTGCCGTTGTGAAACCAGGAGACCAAAATCAAGCGCTGAAGGGTAGCATTGTTTATTTGAAGAAGCCTCCGCGCAGATGTGCTCCACCAGCTCACAGGTCGTAGATTTGCTTGTCCAAGTTGCTTTAGGAGTAAACGCAATCTGCAACCCCGACACACTGACACACCGTGAGAAGAGCTTTCTATCCTAGTCAAACTCTTTATCATGGCTCAAAGACCGGCCAGCCTGACGTTGTCTACAAAACCGTAGCGAGTCGGTCAAAATCCACCAGCTCTCCATGGTCGGTACCGAACACAAGGTGTCGGTCGTTAAACTTGGTCGACACGAAACGAGATGAAGGCGTCGGCGGCTCAAACCATCGAACAGGATTGGGTTCATACCATCTCCAAAGAGCAGCCTGTCCATCAACATACGTGAAAACAGTCAGCCATGGGTAAATCTAACGTCAGAGAACATTCAGTCGGTCTTACCTTGCCGGTCGACGACACACTAACGAGCTTGCGGTTGTCAAATTGAAGCGCCTTGACACCCCCGTGCTCGTGATTGCTAAATGTACACAATGATTGCTGGGTGCGCACGTCCCAAGCTTCCATTCCCTGCTCCGAGTAGCCTGCTACTACGACAGTCTCATCCATCTCGAGAGCTGAAATGCCGCCTTCGCACAAGGCGGATTTAGACAAGATCTTGGCACTTTTCCCACCCCACCAACGAACAGTTCCCTCACTACCAGCGGACCACAACACTCGTCCTTTAGTATCTGCATTGACGACAGCACCTACAAAGCCGTTCGCATAACAAATTCTTATCATCAACCGTAATTATTGCAATCAATAGCAAAGTTTAGCACAAACCTGGATGTCCGGCAAGCCGGTGCGTCAGTCGACTGCTACGCAGATCAAACACGCGGATGAGGCCGCAAGATGTGCCACATACAAGGGTGTTACGGAGCAGCATTAGGCTTGTGATCTGCGGAGACGTCTCTTTGCGATCGCGGTAGCATCGATTTGTGGATCTTACTTGATGGGATGGAGACAATTATCTCTCCTTTCGTAATATCCCAGACGTTAGCTTCACCCTTCTCTGTTGACGTCGCAAGATGCAAAAAGGTGCCGTCGTTGTGGTCGATTCGAACGTTCATCACCTTGTCTTTTGCCCTGGTCCTAATAAAGGAACCATTCCCAAGCTAGAGCGATGGGAAATTGAGGCTGTAGGTGTAGCATTCACTAGCGGAGTCGTGTCAAGATTACGGCTTTCGAGCGCCGAAAACTCCAAATCTTGACCGCACCGTCCGTACAGCCAACGGCCAGCGCTTCATCGCACACATCATAGCAAGAAGCATTCGCTTGAGTCATCGAAGCACGAAGATGTTGCTTCTCAAGAGACCACAGATAAAAATTGGCTCTCTCTTGGTCGATGGCCCCAGAAATCAGCTGCACAATAAGAAAACAGTCATACATGTCAAAACGGACTCGCACAGCACTACATAGCGATCTGCAGAGCAAATATGATCCCCTACATACTCGTGCATCTTGGCTTCGACTAAATCGGTTATTTAGCAAGTCGGTGTTCTCAAAGGCCGTTCTAGGGTTCTTGTGCACATCATGATTTAGTTCGGACACGTCCTCGAGACTTAACACTCTCGGAGGCTTGTCAAACCATTCGTTTTCTGCTGTCATCAGTTTTAAGTCATGTACGTATTCTCGCATAGAAGTTCGTTCATTCAGCAGGCACGCTCGAATTGCAGGAGGTGAACCTCGCCGATTCACATTGCTAGCGTTGCACGAGTAGAAAGAGAGTTGTCAAAGCATCTGGGTTAAGTCCGTGTCATACCCAGCAGATCGAAAAGACAGCAAGGGAAAACATACGGGGACGGCGCATCAACCTCGCGATAGCAATAGTTTGCTGCGCGGCGGAAGCAGTTGATTAGCAAGGGCTCGTAGGGGACACCTGCCGAGATCTCCCATACTGACGGTTTCATCATCTCCTGGCCCAGTTCCGGTTCAAGCAGACTAAAGGAGACGACAGAAACCACACACACTCGTCAATCGACCGACAATTCTTCCCTCGTGATCTTTCTCTCGACTGCCGCACCGAGTACTCGTGTGTCCACCGACCCCACGAAAGCAACCACCCGTGCTAGAAGCATGGGCTTCCCTAGCAGTGCATTGATTGGGGCACCAGGGGAAGCGCAGCAACGTCGACTTGCTCGGCCATCGCTCCTCGCAGGTCTTCTCTTGGAATCAGCCAGAAATGAGCAGCTTGAGGGAGAAAAGCGCCAGCGTGATATGAAAGCTTCGCTATTTTATTTATTTATTTATCTATATAATTTTTCACAATATGTACCGTGATTTTGGTACACCAACTTTTCGACTCCAAATTGGGGGAGAACGAACCAAAGAGCTAACGCACGCACGTGTAAGGCAAGGCGCCCTCATGTCGTCGAGTGAAGAGGAACTGACCGCAACCTGTCGGAGGACGAGGACGTATCGGAAGACGAGATCCCCGAGGAGGAGGAGGACGAAGACGAGGAGGAAGAGACGCCTGTGAAGAAACGCAAGGCTGCGGAGAGTAAGCCCAAGCCCAAGAAACGCCGTAAACCCGTCAACAAATTCATTGAAGAGGAGGCCGACGTGGACGAGGATGAAGAGGAGGAAGAAGAAGATGATGATGATTTCTACCGCTCGGAGCGCCAGATGGCTGAGGAGGCTGAGACTGGCCACTCGTACCGCTACGAGCCGCAGGATCGCACAAAATTTGACGAGTCGGAGAGTGCCGAGGCTATCGTCAACCGTATCAAGAAGCGCCACCAGCAAAGTCGTAAGCAGTATGACGGAGACGAAGAAGGCGGCGATGTGGTCCAGAATGAGGTGGCGCAGCAATCCCTCTTGCCGTCTATCCAGGACCCGCGAATGTGGGTTTTTAAGTGCAAACCCGGTCGTGAACAGCACCTAGTGGTGGCACTTATGAACAAGTTTATTGAGTTTGCACGCCGTGGTGAGCCGCTGATGGTGAAATCCGTGGTGGCCTCAAACTCGAAAGGCTTCATCTACGTAGAGGCAGAGCGTGAACCTCACGCCAAGGACTCCCTTAACGGCCTGCGCGACGTGCAACAATGGTCGATGAAACTCGTTCCTATCCACGAAATGACATCAGTTCTTAACGTTCAAACGCGGAGAAAGCCGCTGGTCGCTGGCGCATGGGCGCGCATGAAGCGTGCAGGTCTTTACAAGGGTGATTTATGTAAAGTGCTGGAGATTCTGGACAACGGTGCGCGCGCTGTTGTGAAAATGATTCCGCGTCTGGACCCTATTGTACTGGCAGGTGGTGAACAGCCCAAGTACAAGAAAGGTCAGCGTCCGCCTCAAAAGCTGTTTCACGCAAACATGGTTCCTGGTGCAGACGTGGCTCGCCGCCGATACCCGTCCACGGGTGAGATGATGGATACGTTTGACAATGATTTCTACCAAGAAGGATTTCTGATCAAAGAGGTAAACATTGCGACCATGCTGACTACGGAGGACGTGAGCCCAACGCTGGACGAGATCAATCGCTTTTCATCTGTTGCTGGAGAAGACGGTGAACACAGTGCCGAGGAGATGTTGGCCTCGGTAGAGACTGATGACTGGAAGAACAAGGTCGATTTGACAAAGGGTGATACTGTGCGAGTAATCGAAGGCGATCTGATTAACCTCATGGGTGTCGTTCTCAGCACTAACACATCCAACGATACCGTACGCGTGATGCCGCTGCACGAGGAAATTAAGGACACGATATTGGACTTCCAACTGAAGCAGCTGATGAAGTACGTGAAAGTCGGTGATCACATTAAAGTGGTCTCCGGTATGTACTCAGGCGAGACCGGTACAGTTGTGGCAGTGGATGACAGCGAAGGTGCTCCTGTGGCCATTGTTCTAGTGGATAGTATGGCGCGCGAGATCCAAGTGCGTGTTCGCGACTTGCAAGAGTCAGCAGAAATATCACATGGTCTGGACTCCTACAAGGGTAAAGAGCTCTATGACCTTGTGGCGCTTGCACACGGAGATGTGGGTGTCATCACGCATGTTGGGCGTGAGGGTTTTACCGTGCTCTGCCAGAACGGCCAGTCGCGGACCATTTCGGACCAGGAGGTGCAGCGTAAGATTATGTCGTCGCGCACGACAGCAGCATTGGATAAAAACATAACCATGTCAGCGTTGGTGAGATGGTTAACGTGGTCGAGGGGCCTTTCTCAGGCCACAGCGGTACGGTAAAACACATTTACCGTACGTATCTGTTTCTCCACAACAACCGTATCACGACCAACTCGGGCATTTTCGTGACCCGCGCACGTGGCGTGATTCTTGCTGGTAGTAAGGCACGATCAGATATGATATCGAACTCGACCGTGCCTCGAATGGAAGCTGGTATGCGTGGTCAGCAAAATCAACGAGGTGGCAGGAACCAGCGCGAATCTGAACTGATCGGTCAAACGGTAAAGGTGAAGAAAGGGCGTTGGAAAGGATACATTGGTATTGTTGTCGACGAAAGCGACCAGAAAGTTAAGGTGGAGATCCACTGCAAGGCGAAAATTGTGGATATCGATCGGTTGCACATCACGGTGGCTGGCACACGCGATGGTAGTGTTGTGGACAAGCCTCGTTACGCTGGAACTCCGATGACTGGCGCCACGCCGCTGCCGTCGCAGACTCCGCTTCATGGAAGCGCTATGACTCCTATGGCCACTCCACTGCACCGTGGCATGGGAACTCCGCAATCATCCGGTCGTGGTGGCGAAGCGTGGAATGTCGCTAATGATGATGCGCTGCTCGAAACACAGATGAACCAAGAGAAGGATATTACCCATGCCACAAGTTTTGGCACGCCGTTGGAGCCTACTGCTCCGTCAAGTGATATGTCAAGTCGGTACTCGAACCCTACGACGCCGCTTGCCCCACGCTCCCCAACAAGGGATAACATGATGCCTGTGACTCCTGCTGCCAACCCGACAACGCCTGGATTGAACCCGACGACCCCGGATTACAACCGAGAACGCCGGCGTATATGATGTCCCATAACCCGACGACGCCAGGTTTGAACCCTACAACGCCAGGTCTGAATCCCACAACGCCGGCACATTTGTCTGCTGCTACGCCAGGTATGGGTCACGAGCCCATGGGGATGGAGCCAATGACTCCGGGCTTCAACCCTACCACACCAGGGTTGTCGGCTATGACTCCCGGCCTCAACCCCGTGACACCTGGCTTAAATACTCCAGGCTACAATCACAACCCCATGACACCTGGCTTTGGCGTGGCAACCCCATGGGTGGTATGGGACGCATGAACTCAGCGGCTACTCCCGCTGCAACACCTGGCATGATGGGTGGCAACGGTGTTCCGATGACGCCGGCCTTCAACCAAGATGCGAGTGACGCAGCGGGCGGGTCTGCTAACGGAGAAGTGACGTGGAAGATGAAGGGCGTGGAGGTTGAAGTGATCGCAGGTGAACATAACGGCAGTGTGGGTGCCATTACCAGCGTGAGCGGTGGCTCGTGCTCTATCGATGTAGATGGGCGCGTGATCACCGTTTCTCTTAACGACGTGCGGCCGGTGGTGCCTGAAAAGCAGGATACGGTGATCATCCTATCAGGCGACGAAGCGGGCACAAAGGGCTCGCTGATCGGCACTGATGCTTCCGACGGTATTGTCAAGGTTGATGGTGGCTCGGAGATTAAGATTTACGCGATTGCATCGCTGGCCAAGATTGCACAGTAAGACACTAGGTATGGATGGGACCAGGCGACAAGTAATACGACGCGGAGACAGACAAGCAGCCGCCCACCAGCAGACTAACACGCACCCACATTACCCCCTTGTTCTATTTTGCGTGATTGTATTCAGTTGCATCGCCGAAGGTCGCTCGTAACGCGAAACGAGCGGTGATGTCCGACAACCATATCGGATGTCGTTGGTAGTGCCTGTGAGCAAGCAACGCAAGCGCCAGTCTCGCATTACCGCTTTAAAGCCTAAGCACCAAACCGCCACAGGCGCTCCGGTTCATGATAACAATGCTTCGCTTTACATAGAAAGCGAGTGAGCTGAAAGCGAAGCGGCTCACTGCTCAGCAGACAGCAATGGGGTGGCTAATCGTGCTACAACCATCCTGCAGTCGCAGCACCAGCAAGATCCTGACGTGCTGGACCTTCGGCCATACGCTGCAGAGCTCAACGACGTGCTACTAACGGAGATGGCTCAACAGCTTCGGGCGAACCGAGTGGCCGGCTATTCACTCCTCATCCTTTCGGAGTGTAAGGGTTTCACCCTGTACGTACTGGCTAACTTGTGATTAATGGGCTTGTCCTCGTCGTTTAACCAGAAGTGAAATGGCGATGGATGTGTACAGGTTGGTTTGCGCTCCCTCGTACACGTAGTGGGTGGAGCACTGCGTCATCTGGATTGCTCATTCACGATATTGTCAGTGCCCATGCTACAGGTACTAGCATCAGGCATCGAGCGTCTGGACACGCTGAATTTTTCGTCTTGTCGCCACCTTTTGAGCGAGGGATGCGCGAGTTCATATCCTGTTGCAACAGATCGCTGATGCGCCTCAATCTGTCGCACTGCACCGCTCTAACGGACGATGCATTAGGGTGGATCGGGGGCGCATTAGGACCGCAGGGTTCACGCACGCGGTGCAGTCGCCTATTGTCCCTTGACGTATCATACACAAGCGGCATTCGTGATCGTGGACTAGCTGCACTCGGTGTGGGGTGCCAAGCACTGCAATTCCTGAATTTGGAGGGCCTGGAGCGCATCTCGGATAGTGGCGTGCTGCACATTGTACGCGGGTGTCCAGCATTGCGTGTGTTCAGCCTGAAGCGATGCCAACAGCTTACGAATGTAACACTTGAGAATATCGGGAAGCACGGATCACAATTGCGAAGTCTGAATTTAAGCGGTTGCCATGCGATGTCATCTGCCGGCTTGTTGGCGATGATTCCTGGTACGCCTCAGCTGCAGTCGTTGAATCTCGAGGGCTGTTCGTACATGTGTGAAGACATTTTGGCGCCAGTGGCCACAAAGTGTCCATTACTCCAGACACTCAACCTGGCAGGATGCCAAGAAATTACAGAATCCGGGATTAGAACATTGGCCGAGAATATGCCATTCGTGCAGAATGCGCGCAAGTACCGTGGACTAGAACCGCGTGTAGATGGATTGCAGATCAAGTACTCAGTCCAGGAACAAACTATTCGTGCCTCGGCAGCGTTGCGACTGCAGGCGTTTTATCGCGGCCATTTGGGTCGACAAGTTGCAGCCTCATGGCGCGTGAAGATGGTGCAGACGCCAGCCTGCTGTAAGATCCGACGATGCTACATGTGTTGGCATTTAAGAAATGAGCTCGAATTTCGTGTAAAACGCACAAAGTTGTTGTATCACAGTGCAATACGAATTCAGAGCTTGGTGCGTGGTGTGTTGGGTCGTGCAGCTGTGGCGCACTCCCAACAAGAGAAACAGCGACTCGCTGTCTGGGCTATCTATGCTGTCAAGGTGCAGGCTGCCTACCGAGGCTACTGGACGCGAAAACACTTGGTGCTCGTACGTAAAGCTATGGATCGCTACCGCCTCGAAAAGCATTTGGTGCAACGGGAAACCGCAGCAACACGCCTGCAAAAGAATTACCGGGCGCGTTTCGGGAGGTCACGCTTTGAGGACTTGATGGCCCTTAACCAACGACGACGGAAAGAGCAAAACGACGCGGCGGTAATGCTACAGCGATTGTACAGGACCCGCTCGGCACGACGCGCTTATCGCCAACTGCTCGCAGCGATTGCACAACAGCAAGAAGAGATTCGCGAACTTGAGCGTCTTGCAATTAAGCTGCAAAGCAACTGGCGAGGTCATCGGGGCCGTCAAAACGAACTGGTTCGTGTGCGCGCCGAGGCACAGGCACGTGAAGCGCTTCGATATGCAGCAGCAAGTCGCATTAACGCCACCGTACGTGGATATTTCGGTCGACGATATGCGAGATCAGAGCGAGTGCGAATGCAGACAAGATCACGCGCCGCTTGCGTCATTCAGCGCGCGTGGCACATGTACTCTGAGCCGAACGCTCTACAGTTAAACCTCGACACCATGGTGGTACAGCTGCGGGAAAGCGCATTACACGAGGATGCTGTTGCCCGAGCACAGCAAGCGAAAACCCTGCGGAAGGCACGGGAACTAGTGAATCGTGATTCGGCGTCTGAATCCGAAAGTGACGATGATTGGCGCGACTTCCAGGACGAATATGGCGATCAATTCTGGTTTTCCCCTTCGCGTAACGAGCGGTTATACCTTCGCCCAAACGACAATGCCCGCGAGAAGAGTATCCTCGAGATGCCGTGCCGCGTATTTTGGCCACTTGAACAGCGATGGTTCGATGGCCGCGTCACGCGCTACAACCGAAAGAAGGATCGCCATCGTATCGAATACGACGACGGGGATCACGAGTGGCTCAGTGTTTTCCGTACTGATGCCTCTCGTGTGCAGCTCTTTAACGGCCTGTGCTGGTGCATGGCTTCCATGTTGGATTCTTCGAAGCGTACCTTGCGGGCTGCCATTTTCCTTAGCGTATATTTCCAGCGGTTCGACCCTCAGCGCATGCATTGGCGAAGCGGAACCTTCCGCGCTTACAATGAACCTAGCGATACGTTTTTGCTCATACACGATATCCACGAAGACGGGAGTGGCAAGCAACAGCAGAGCGAGCAGGAATGGGTGAATGTGTTTGCAACCGAGAATCATTTCCAGGTGCAGGACGCGACCACCCGGCAATGGTATTCTTTGAGCGGATACGTTTTCGGCCATGCACGTGGTCGACCGCTGGACTTGCAAGTGATGCAAACGAAGCAGAATGGGTGCTACTGGTATAGTGTGGCTGACTATCTGAATTACAACGAAGAAGAGGATGCAACTGCTCACAGCAACACTAGTGCTGCTGCCGAAGAGGACGTGGACAAAGAGGGAAAAAAGAAAGAGAGAGCGTCACAGAATGAAATGTAAAATGGATTCCTGGATAATCCTGTGATATCACATAGTTATAAACCTATTGTATGTCATAAGCGACCATTTCACAATGAAGCTCTTCCAGCTTACGCTCCCGAACGAACAGCACGGCAAAGTCCGTACCAGGCTCCCCTTCGTCTCAGTATATACATTAACATGCGTATTCTGCTATTATAGGTCGTGTCTACCCTGCAAGATGAACTCAAGCTGGACAACGTCACGAGTGTGGAGGCGCGCACGTCTTCCATCGTGACGTTCCGCGTGGAAGATGAGGAGATGCAGGCGATTCTCAATAAGCTGCAGCGGATGGGCGTTGGCGTCCAGTTCGGCTTCTGTGACGTTATGTCACTCACGCCTGGCACTACCATGCAAAGTCGCAACCGCAACAAGAAGAAGAAGCGCAGCGTGGGCCGCATCCTAGAGCGCAATACGGACGTCGGTACCGCTGTCCCTGTGGCTGAGATGTACGCGCACATCGAAGCAAACTCTACGCTATCCCGGGACTCAGTGGGAATGCTGCTGATCTCTTCGTAAGTTATCATTGCTGATTCGTCTGGTCGTGCTGGACAGAATTCATTGACCCCTCTGATGTTTTCGGCAAACAGGTCAATTGCTGGTATCGGTCTCGCTGCAGATTCAGGAGTAAGCGGCATTAACGCCTTTATCGATATACTTGCTGGTGATAAAGATGTTGTTAACTGATGCGTCTAATTGGACCCTGGGCAGACTTACGTCGTCGCTTCAATGCTTCTGTCGCCCATGATGGTACGCCATTTCAACGCACAGGTATTACACCTAAGATGCGGTAGAACTAACGTGATTAATTCTATTATTGATGTGGAAAGGGGCCGATTCTGGGTTGTGCTTTTGGATTTGCCCTTCGAGACCGTAACCTCTTCATTAACGGGTTGCTGAACGAACTTTTCGCACTGGAAAGTATTTTACTGAAGAAAGGTGATTCGTTGCATCTATCAAAGTAACGTTATTGTTTTCATGCCATGTTACCACAGACTATTACTTTCCTATTGGGGATAATGATTGGTGCTGTGCTAAGCCCATACGCGGGATCTTTGAATTGGCCAACAGGAGAAATGCGTTCGCGAGCCCAAGCAATTCAGCTGCTATTCGGTGCGGTCGTTGCAGCGCTCTCCGGCACGGGTGTTGCGCTAGCTGAGTCCAACGCTAACATTTCATCCGTCGTCGGAGTTGCCATAGCAGCAGCATTACTACCACCCACTGTCAACTGCGGAATCTGTTTCTCCTACGTCTTGATCGGCCAGTACTTCGCGGTAAGTGTTGGTGGCCGTATGCATGGTGAGGTTTTCTATCGCTTGGTGCTAACTTTTCTGTGCGTCAAAATCACATTAGACGGACGATGTCATCGGAGAAGAGGATAAACTCATTTTCTACGAGATCGCTGTGGGCAGTTTAATGCTCGTCTGGATTAATGTTGTCCTCATCTACGTTACGGCCGTGCTCGTTTTCAAAATCAAGAAAGTTGATCAATTTCAGCTCATCCGACGAGTCGATGAGGGCGCGTGGCAGAATTTACCACGAGTACAGCGGTCTCCAGCTCACAAGAACAATTTCAGAAGTGAGAATTTTGAGAAGCGTGATCGAGTGGGGAGCAACGGAAGTGCAAATAGCACTCATGGACTCATGTCTGATGAAGGTCTGCCTATGTCACAAAAGGATAATCGAGAATTGCCGAAACTTGCGCCGATGCGTCGGCGCCCTCAGCTACCCACGGATATGGAGACGGGCCCTCGGGTTGACAAAGCTAACGCAGTGTAACGCGACTACCACATTCAAAGTGGCAAGAGAACCAGCGTTCTGGTTGCACTTGGCATTGTTAGTGTACAGTATTCAATGGAATAAGGATGGTTTTATCGGTTCTATCTTCAACGAACATGTTTTGGAGGGAGAGTTGCTGTATAGCATCAATAATTCATGTTGACGCATGCATTCCTTCATGCAGAGTTCGATAAGCTGGATCCCAAATTGCCGTTTTAACACGACACCGGCCTGCACGCTGGCCTTGCAGTCTTGGTATGACTCTTGCGCTAAGCTTAGGCCGTAGCAAAGAGCACGACAGCCATCTGACCGATGTAAAAGTAAAGAAACTTGGACTGTTCGTGTGTGACATAGCATGCAACGTTTCGACCGACACAGCAGTGCCACAGGAGCCCGTGATACTTCTGCTCGAAGTGTTGCTTGACCTTGGCCGCAATCTCTTGTTCGTTCGTCTCCGTGCCCATAGCATGTTGCGCAACAGCAATCACCTCGTCTTGAAGCTCCTGCTCCATCGTCGACGTCTTCACCACGGGCTTGACTTGAATCCCCATTGCGTCTTCTTGAAGAATTTCGTCTTTAGATATCTCCGACTGACCTTTCGACACAAGGTGCCATTGTTGGCATCCGCGCTGACACTCGCGAGTTACGGCACGATGGATTTGACCCCTACAGAGGCATCACGGCAGAAAGAGGAAGAGGCTGATTGGCGAATAGCTGCCCGCAACTGGGATGGAGCATTGCAATGCTTGACCAAAGCAATATTTTTGCGTCCGGATCATGGACAACTCTATGCCAAGAAAGCGCAAGTATACTGGGAGCTCTGTGACGTCAAGTCAGCAATTGTGAATTACCGGAAACTGTTTGCTGTGGAGCCTAATCCACCGCAGCGGATTAAGGATCAGCTTGCGGCGCTACTAGATCTGCATGGCTACTCGTTGTTGACTCTGGGCGAAGCACCAAATATTGCTCTTACCTATCTGAACGAAGCCACCCAGCTAAATTCACTCGAAGAAGTTTATTGGCTGCATCGTGCGATTGCGAATATTGAAGCCGGGTGCTTCGAGAAGGCTGTCCAGGACGTGGATCATTGCATCTGTCTCAATAGTCGTGATGTCGAGTATTTTGTGCTTCGCGCCAAGTTGCACTGGCGACTGCACATGCAAGAGAAAGCCACAGCCGACATCCAGAAGGCAGCACTCCTTCAACCTGACCACCCAGAGGTTCTGGGTCACGAACAAAGGCTGCTGAAAGAGTCTCAAGCTATCTACGAACAGGCTCGCACACAACTGATGGCTCACCAATTCGAAGATGCCATCCAAAATCTCTCCAGGGCCACCGAATTTACGCCAGAAGAAACCAAGATCTACTTGCTGCGTGCATCAGCCTACCGTGAGCTGAACGAATACCATATGGCCCTGCGAGATACAGAGAAGGCACTCTCATGCTATCGACACAAATCTGAGATCGCGCGGACAAAAGGTTTGCAGCAAAATGAACCACCGCCCCAGGATAACACCCACCATCCTGAGCCAAATTTGCACTCGGCTCCAGATGCGTCAGCTCAATACCACGACATTGTTAAACAGCGTAGTCTCATTCTGAACGACATTGGCATCCGGTTCCTGCATGAAAAATCTTATCAACTGGCTGTAAACGCCATGAATCAGGCTATTCGCGGGCAAATGGACCTCGCAGAGCATTTCCGCGAACAATTTTCCAGTCCACAATATTTTATCAATCGCGGGGATGCATATCGGGGCCTTTCCAACTTTCAAGCGGTACGTTTGCACCTTTGTTTTCGCAGGAGAACTTGAGGCCTGACCTCTTTACCATTGGCACAGGCGCTAGCAGACTACCACCACGCATTGGAATTACTTCCAGGAGATCGCAATATCCAGTCACGTGTTGCACTCGTGCATTACCAGTTCGGGGTTGACCTATTCAACCGAGCACTTTTCGATAAGGCTGAACTGGAGTTTGGGAACGCTATCCAGCAGGATCCATACGTTCCGTCCTACTACGTGAGGAGAGGGGATGCCGCTCGATATCTCGAAAAGCATCAGGCCGCATGCGCCGACTACCAGCAGGCACTGCGCCTTAACTCCAATGATGCAGAAACTCGTGTGCGTCTTTGTCCGTCTGATGTCATAAACGCAATAGCTCCATGCTGACAGGATTGTGTTGTATGTTCTTCTTCATTCGTCACACAGATAAAACTCCAACAGTATAATGTAGCACCATTGCCAACAACCTACAACCAGCGTGCCCTTGCGCCTACTAAGGTAGTTGCACCATCGCAAGCGCTCTCGCCACAACAACGTCGCTCACAGCAACTTCAGGCAAACGTGGATGGTGCAAGGAAATCATTCAAGAAAACCAATCAACGTGTCCAGGATCTCTTCCGCAACCGACCCGTGGTCCCTCCACCCAGCATGAACTCGCTCAAGTAACACCAGGTTCCCGTTAAATGTCTTTGTAGATAAGGTCGTACTTAGGGATGTGGGACTTCTCGATAGGGCAGTTTACAATCGATTTCCCATGCCTTGCACCGCGATAAATAACCTTCACAGAAACAGGATAGATCAATGTCTAGCCCAATGTCACTACTGCAACTGGTAAACTGTTTTGTTTACTTTAACACACCTCCACGAGATCGATGAAATCCTGTTTCGTCCGAAAAGCTCCAATAAATTTGGTGTGATCGGGAGTGCTGGATAGAGAGGAAGGTCACGTCAAACACAGTCAAATAACGATATGATCAGGTCGTGCACTGCAGCACTGCAGCACTGCAGCACGCACCCGTAGTCCACTTTCATGTGCTGCCCATTGACGAAGAAGATGGTGGCGGGGATCAGAGAAATGTCGAAATACTGACAGTAGATTGGCACTTGCGCTGCTTCCACTAGGCATAGTCGCGCCATCTTGGAAAGCTCACGTTCGCATCTGGCCAACTAAGAGATGTGTCAGTTTTGATTGTTGTCATGTAGCGGGTGAATGAACGAGATGGCGAGACGCACAATATCGTCCTGCTGCAAACACGCAGTATCTGAGGCACGTCCGAAGCGCAGTACTAGTACACGGTTCTTGGTGCCACGTATGGCTTCGTCTACTGCCGCTTTGTTCTCCAGGTGCTCCAACAAGAGCGAAGCCATTTTCACTGGAAGAAACCTCAGTGGGAGGTATTCTTGAGGTTTTATTGTTTCGGTCGACGCCGGGGCTTCTGATTGGCTATTGTTTTTTTGGCGCCAATTGATGTCCAAAACCCCGCGCTACGCTCTTTAGTTGACACTTTTCAGCACGCCCCAGAAGCAGAGAACTAAGCGCAGACAGCGACCATGGTGAACCTCACGCCCAACGCAGTGTCCATGCTTTACAACAAACAGTCGCCCGAAGGCTTCGAACCCTGGCTGCAGATCATCGACACGAAGAAGATCAAGCCTGCAAGTGGCGCGGGTGGCGACCGCTACCGGTGCGGACTGAACCCTCTTCCATAATGATCGACTGTAACCCGCTCTCTAATTTAGCTTGTTAATATCCTGCAGGATTGTACTCTCGGATGGGACTTCGTACATCAGTGGCATGCTCGCGACGCAGTTGGCTTCTGTACGTGCAGCCCCTCCCGTCCGAATTGATCTTCAGCTACTGTAGCTTGAGCCTCTTGCAGTTAATTAACGTTGTTATACATTTCAGATGATGGAGACCGAGAGTCTGAAAGTGGAATACGTGGTACAGCTCAAGGACTATTTGGTCAATGAAGTGCAAGGCCGGCGTATCCTCATTGTGCTGAACATTGGAGACATCGTTCCTGTCTTTGAGCGCATTGGCTCCCCGCAAAACATTGAAGGTGGCAAGGGGTCGGTTCCTGCTGCCCCTGTGGCTACTGCAGCCCCTCCTGCAGCCTCTCTTGGTGCTAGATCTGCACCAACTGCACAGCCATCCTACCAGCAGCCCCAGGTACCGACAAACTCGTACAAGCAGCCACCTGCTGCCCCATCAAGCTATGCGCCGCCTGTAAAAGCAGCTTCTTCAGCCTATAACCGTGGCCCTGTGGTGCGACAGGATCCAAACATTCGCCTCTCGGATATCCAGAGTCTGAACCCGTACGCTGGCGGACGTTGGACCATCAAGGCTCGTGTCACGAACCGTGCGCCGATTAAAAACTGGAACAACGCGCGCGGCTCTGGCAAGCTATTCAGCTGCGATCTGCTGGATGCAAAGGGCGGAGAGATCCGTGCAACCTTCTTCAACGATGGAGTGGACAAATTTTACGAGTTATTACGCCCAACGAGCGTCTTCTACTTCTCTGGTGGCAAAGTTAAGATGGCCAACCGCCGCTTCTCGTCAGTGGACAACGACTATGAGGTGACGTTCGACCAGCACTCGGACATTTCGCCGGCCCCAGAAGACGGGCAGATTTCGCAGATGAACTACAGTTTTAAGAAAATTGCCGAGATCGAATCTGTGGCCCCGATTCGAATGTCGACGTTATTGGCATTGTGCGCGACGTGGGCCAAGTGAACGAAATTACGTCAAAGGCGGAAAGCAGTTGTTCAAGCGCGACATTTCGCTTGTGGACGACTCGAATGCCGAGATTAAGTGCACAATGTGGAATGAACGGGCACAGGAGGATTGCAGTGCATGGCTGAATCAGGTTGTGGCTATCAAGGGATGCCGCGTTAGCGAATACAACGGTCGGTCGATTGGCACGTTGATGAGCTCGAGCTTTGCATTGAACCCGACGATCCCCGAAGCAGGCCATCTCTTAAACTGGTTCACGACGGGCGGTAATGCTACCCAAGTGAAGTCTCTCAGTAGTGGAGGTGGAGGCTTTGGCGGTGGCTCGTTAGGAACATTTGCGGAACGCGCAGTTATTAACGACATCAAGGGCAAGCAGCTTGGCTTTGGCCAGAAGCCTGATTACATCACTGTGAAGGGCACGGTGAACTTCATTAAGCACGACACGGGAATTTATTACCAGGCTTGTCCCAAGTGCCAGAAGAAGGTTGTGCCGGACGTGGCGCAGAACTTCACTTGCGAAAAGTGCCAGACCACATACAACACGTGTGAGAACCGCTACATTCTTTCGGTGGTGATGTTAGACCACACAGGTAGCACATGGACGACGTGCTTCAATGACCAGGGCAAGGTGGTGATGAATGGCCGCACAGCAGATGAAATTGCCGAACTGCGTGACACGAACACGACGCTGTTTGAGTCGACTTTCAAGGATGCACTATTCAGGCAGTACGTGTGTCGTCTCCGTGTGAAGGCGGAAAATGTTCAGGAAGAGCTCCGGGTGAAGGCTGGAGTCGTGAACTTGGAGCCCATTAACTTCGTTCAAGAGTCGAAGGATCTGCTCCAAGCTATCGCCCAGTACATTTAATCAGTCAACTGGAATGAGAAAAGCAAGAGCGTACGCAGGCAAAGTCATGTGGATGGTAATAGCTGCAGTTAGCCCAGGAATTGTGCTTTGCGTCGGTATAGCCCGATGGTAGTTGGCACAGTGTGCTGCTGCACGAACTATATAAATTCGTGTTATTCTTCATCTTCTGACCGAACACCAACATGCAAGAGTCCATGTAGAGCATACTACAGTAGTAACCTTGCTACTTTTCCCGGCTTCTTTGGTCAGGTTTTGGTGCCCGTCTTTGCGAAAGTCTTCTAGTCTCATCTTGCTCCAGTTGTCGCCGTTGAGTCATATAGTATGGTATGTTCGTCTGCACGAACGGATCCTTGATAAAAATGCTAGTCTCTGGCGCCACGTGTGTCGATGCTTTCCCAATTGCAGCGCGGAAGGGCCCGCCTACCCACCTCAACTTGTTTTTCTGTATTCACGACAGTCAGAACGCGAATTCAGTTAGTCTGGTAGACCGCGCGCGGAGGGTCGTGAAGCTACGCACCTGCTTTTCGATGGTCTCCCGTTCGTGATGGCTCACGTAGGGTGCATCGTTCACTACTGAATAGTACTTACTAGCCTGCTTACTCTCTTCTTCACGTATTCTGTTGAAGCGTTGCTGTGCACAATAAGGTCTTTCCAGCTCGTTCTTTGAGGCACTCGCACTACTCGAGGTGGTTTAACTTGGTGTCGCGTCAAGTCATTTGTGTCAGGTGAGAGTTCCTCTGTCTCTGGGCGTGCTTGCTTACCTTCACTGCTTTCTTGTCGGTCATTATCCGCCATAACCACATTTGTATCATTGCCATCAACTGTCGGATGACGTGAGGCTGATGCCGCCGATAATGCTGATCGAGCAGTACGAATGCGCCTTGGGGCCGCAACACGAGGTGCAGATCGGTAGGGCCCTGCTGAAACGGGGCGAGAACGCTTTGGTGAAGTTCTACCGATTCCGATCCCCCGTTGCCCTCCACAAGATGCTTGCTATTGTTGCCAGAAGAATAAGCTTCAATTCGAGAAAATTGGCCGGATTGTACCTGCTTGTTTTGTGCTAGAGCAAGTCGTTGTTTCAGTCGCGCAGATCCACTGATGGCCGACACAAAACTTCGATCAATGTGCGCATGCACTTTGAGTTCGTCATACTTCGTCAACATGAAGTTGCGCAACAGTGAAAGAGTCTCTGGATATTCGCTGCCCATTTCAAAATGCGCGCCTAAGCAATTCCCAAATTCCAACAACATGGGCCCACGATTACTGTCAATAAGTACTCGGTATTTGTTACCGCCCGTGCTGGCAATCTCCTCGT
Source organism: Phytophthora kernoviae (assembly GCA_008080845.1). NCBI lineage: Eukaryota > Oomycota > Peronosporomycetes > Peronosporales > Peronosporaceae > Phytophthora > Phytophthora kernoviae. Next base: position 152,733 of record VKKV01000051.1, on the reverse strand, counting down.
CCAGATCCCACTTGCTTTTGCAGTTGAGCACCAATTCTCGCATTCGAGGAACTGTTGCGATTATCACTGGATGTTGATGGGCTACCTCAAGACGAATGCAGCCCCGCAGCTCTCCACGTTTGGCAAGGAACAATGGCTGACTGATTTGGCCTACGTTGGTTCTTTTACTCCCAGCACGAGCTGAATTTGGACGGGCACCGTAGCTGCGTGCGCTGTCGCTGGAGTGCAGCACAAGACCCGTGTTACCCTTTGGTACCCAGCAATTCTCCCGCTCTGCGAACACGAAAAAGTCGCCGGTTTTAATATCCAACAGTACGTTATTGTCACTTCCACGCGGTGATAAGAAGCTGGCAGTTGTCGCTACTTGTGGAGGCGGCGGAATTTCCTGCAGTGTATCGATGAGACTTCCTTTCCCATCGTTGTTTATGACACGAAAGTGCTCGCCACCCGTAGAGCAGACAAAGGCCAGAAGAATTGCACCAAGTCCACCGCCGAAGAAACACTTCCCGGTCATCATGCACATTTTTGTGAGCAGCACGAGCTTGCGCATATTCGGTGCCCATGGACTTGAATTCGCGTCGCCATCCACGAATACGAAGTCAAGCTGGTCAAAATTTGTGATATTGTGTGGGTCAGTGAACTCCGAATGAAGCTCAAAAGATAAGAGTCAAGAGCGCTGCGGTGTTTCTCCTGCAGTAGAACAAAGTAGGAAAATTAAACAAGGGATTAGTCGACGTTCTCAAAGAAGGAAGTGTACGAATCAAGTCACTTACCACAATTTCAACCTGTGTCACTTCAGCTTTCTGCAGTTCCCGAACCATCCTCGTGATATGGCGTCGGAACTGCTCAAACCACTCGCGACCATTCTTGCTGGAGACTGGATAGGCGTTCACTACAAGCACCCGCATTGACCAACAACTCAAAAGCTAATGTAGGTCACGCCCAAGTAGTACTAGGAAAATATCACCGGGTCGACAGAAATAACCGTGGTCTGGCAATAACCAGGGTTCGTGTAGGATGTGCCAGCAGGGAGCTTAGTGGTGAAGCAATGGACATTTCCAACTCCTACCCAGAGTGGCCTAAAGGTCTCGGCGATCCAAGAGTGACCGTGCATTCTAACGCACCTGCGGCTATTAGTCGTCGAGAAGTTATCACCAAATTCAGGGCTCGAGACGTGCCTGTCACAGAATGCAAGCCTCCAGTACCGAAAAAGCGTCCGCACCTTCGTCAATTTCAGGCCGTTCAGTTCTCACCGGTATGGACCACCGCGCTGATAGATTAGCTTATTTCTCAACTGACTTGCTTTGTTGCCGATTATGGCGCTGCCTAGTGTCGATGCAGTTTTCAGCTTCACTGCCGTGGTGATGTTGCGACGAAGCAGTGCCATAGCTGCATCAAGTACGATACTTATCTTCGGTGTATTTGCTCAAAGAAAGAGGAACTAACTCCAGCAATACTTTATGAAGATTTGATGAGAGTCAACTTGGATACTACTGCGACGCATGCTTCGCTACTCGCCATCCAGACTATCGATTGCCTCACTCCTGGACACATATGAACGGTACTAAACCAGTCCACACAAACTTCTCTCGGGAAATTACAGCAAAGTATGCGAACTAAACACTACTCTTGTTGGTCTTGATGCAGACGCCACCAACCAGGAAACAGAATGGGTCTCGCACGTAACGAGGTCAGTACGATTCATCTGTGAATCTTGGAATAAATGTTGTCTGACATGTACGCTAACTTGTTAAGACACCACCTGGAGCAAGACGCAGCGGAGCTCAAACTGCTGCTATCCAACACCCAGAAACTTTTGACGCGGTCGTCACCGCTATCCGACAACAGATGCCTGCAGCCTAGCGCAGAGTCCAAGGTACAGCTTTCTTCAACCCCAATTGATTTCAAGAAGACGTACGCGACAGCAGCTACGATTCATCGCACCCTGCAGGACCTGTTAGGACAGATCCACGAACAACTTGAACAAAAGCTGCCACTAACGCGTGAAGAAGCGCTAGTCAAGATCCAAACTATGTGGAAAATACGCCAAGCACGAAAGCAACTGAAAGCATTGGCTCATGAAGTCTATGCTATCTTCGAAGATCCAATGACAGGACAAACCTATTACTACAACAAATACACCAAGAAAACGCAGTGGACGAAGCCCGTCACGCTTGGCAAGGACTCGTTGGCACATAGCAATATCGAGCAAAAGGCACCACAAAGGCGGCCAAGCCTCGAAAAATATTTGCATCGAGGGCAGAGGAAGAGCAGTGTGCTGTAGGGAAATTGCAGTCGATGGTGCGCTCGCATTCAGCACGACGTCACATGAGGAAGTTGATTTCATCCGTTTACGAGAAGATTTGGGACGCCGATACGAAGCGCTTTTACTACCATAACACCCGGACAAAAGAGGTTAAGTGGGAGAAACCCCGTTGGGTGAACGATGAAGATCTACTAACACCTCGCACACGTTACGCACAACTGCAACAAGAAGCGATCGAAAATGGCAATATTGCACACAATGCAAAAGCAAAAGAATATGCGAAGGAGCCGAGGGAACCACTGACCCCAGAGGAGGCTGCTGGAAAACTGCAGTCGATGGTGCGCTCACATTTTGCACGGCGTCACATGAGGAAGTTGATTTCGTCTGTCTACGAAAAATTTGGGACGCTGACGCGCACTTGTATTACTATCACAACACCAACACAGAAGAAGTGAAATGGGAGAAACCTCGTTGGGTTAATGACGACGATTTGCTGACACCTCGCACACGCTTCGCACAGCTACTGCAAGAAGCTACGGATCAGGGTGGGGGCGTATGTTTGGACACAAAAGAACGAAAAGTGGTTGATGGTGCACACAACGATATAACCCCAGATGAGGCTGCTTGCATGGTGCAGCGCGCCTACAGGCGCAAAAAAGGCTTTCAGAACTTACTTCGTCTTTGTCGCTCTGTGTACGAGCGAATTTATGATCCTGAGCAGGGGTTATACTACTACCACAACACTCGAACGAAGGAGACAACATGGGATAAACCCTTGCTGTTGCGTGGAGCAGAGTCAGACGTGTTCACGCCTCGAACTCGCCAGAAAAGTTGCAATTACTCGCGGCAACAGTCCATGGAAGACACCAAAAACGCCTCGTCAGTGGACTGAGGAGACAGCGGCGACACGACTTCAAGGCCTCTACCGGATAAAGAAGGCGAAAGTAGAGCTTGGCGCAAAGTTGATGCAGCGCTTCAAGCAGGCGGTCGATCCGTCGTCTGGACAAGTCTACTACGTTAATTTGCAGACGCAGGAGGTGAGTTGGGACCCACCCGCTCTGTTACTTCAATCCGGCATTCAGATTGCGACGTTCGAGTAGCTTCGTCTTGGATCGACACGATGACAATGAAGTGTGCAGCGTTTGAGTGACGTTTCGGTTGACAAGCAAAGATCCTTTGCGAAAATAGACGCAGCTAAGGTATTTCGGGTGCTTGGGAAGGTGACAACCAGGGAGCATTTCTGACGATGCCACCTGCTACCCTTCGCTTGCTGCTCGTGTGGAGCAGCATCACCTCGCTCTGCGCAACCTTCGCGTCATCCTCAGATATCTATTCACCAGATACTTTTGACCCACTTGGTGACCAGGATGGCGCGACCCTGGAGCCGTCAGCAGACAGCTCGGCCTGCGATGTTGACGAGATTCAGCTAGCATCCGACGGGACCATCGCCCAGTGGGGTCTAGCGCTCGGCACACGGGTAACCCCAATATGACGGTAAACGGCACCGTGGTCCCCGATGGCTACAACTTCTATCACCTGTGCGTGGCGCGTCACGAACACGAGCATCTTATCACGGTTCGGTTGCTGTGCGACAACGACGACGTATCCAAGGGCGGGGACGCCAACCTCTACCTCTCTAGCGATTTCAAGTATCCACGAATGGGCCAATCGACGTGGATCTCGCAACATCCCGGCAACGAACTGATCAAGCTCTACACGTATCTCGATGGTTTCCCACGGAAAGATGAAAGTGGCGGTGGCCGGTGGATCGCACTTCATATTGGCGTTTTCGGCGCAGGAGACGTCAACACGACCTATGACTTGGCCGTGGCTGTCACTGATCTTCCCAATACAGCAGACATCCGATCCAGGGAGTTATTCTACACTGAGCAGCGACGTATGGACCGCAAGCAAAAACTGCGTCGAGGCTACGCTGAAAACTAGCAGATCAGTACAACCACCTGCTAGAAAACTTTCCACCATACTCGCTACACCGATCAATCTACACTATAACATTGCTTGCGCAAATGATTGTTCTTTGAAAAGGGTGGTGTTAAAAACACCAAGAAAATGAAAGTTCTAGGAGATGCCCGCTTATCTGCATCCTCAAATAGAGAAGTGCAGACCGCAAGTCAATCCCCGAAACGAGTTGTCGGCACTAAGAGCTCAAAGCCCATTTGAAACCGAAGACGAGCAGCGATAAACCACTTAACCGCCGAAGCCGTACAGGGTGCGGCCCTGACGCTTCAGGGCGTACACCACGTCCATCGCAGTCACCGTTTTACGGCGAGCGTGCTCCGTGTACGTCACCGAGTCGCGGATCACGTTCTCCAGGAACACCTTGAGAACACCACGGGTCTCCTCGTAGATGAGGCCAGAGATACGCTTCACACCGCCACGACGTGCCAGACGGCGGATGGCAGGCTTGGTAATGCCCTGGATGTTGTCACGAAGAACCTTGCGGTGACGCTTGGCACCGCCCTTGCCCAGTCCCTTTCCTCCTTTGCCACGGCCAGACATTGTTGCTTGAGTTGCTTACTTGAGTAGGTGAGTTGCTTGTTCCTTGCTCGGAAGATTGCAGAATGACTTGCCTGAGTGGGCTCCAAAGCCTTTGATTCAAATCCCCCTGTAGCCACCCCCTTGACTTGAAACTTCTATATCGAGTTTTCCCGCCTAAAATGGCGCGCCATCTTTCCACAACGTTCGTACAACATCGCAGTCACTCCTTGATGTCCTCGGATACTCCATTTTCATTGGTTTAGAATGCGGTATATTGTTTTCTCTATGATGATTGGTGGAACGTATGTATTCGCTTCTCCCACTGGTGTAAAGTATCGTCGCAGACTCTCTGATTGGTGGATCGGTCTCTCCCACCTTGTCTTCAGGCGCTTGTCGCGCCTCTCTTTGAACTCAACGGCCTTTTCGCAGGTTGACGGTCGCCAATTCAAACCATTCCCGATTTTGCTCAGCTCTCAACACTCGACCGCCAAGCAACTCTTTTCAACCAACAATGGCTCGTACTAAGCAGACCGCTCGTAAGTCCACCGGTGGCAAGGCCCCGCGCAAGCAGCTCGCCACCAAGGCTGCTCGTAAGAGCCCCCGCCACGGGTGGCGTCAAGAAGCCGCACCGTTACCGCCCGGGTACGGTCGCTCTGCGTGAGATCCGTCGCTACCAGAAGTCGACGGAGCTTCTGATCCGCAAGCTGCCGTTCCAGCGTCTGGTGCGTGAAATCGCCCAGGACTTCAAGACGGACCTGCGTTTCCAGGGCTCGGCTGTGCTTGCCCTGCAGGAGGCTGCTGAGGCCTACCTGGTGGGTCTGTTCGAGGACACGAACCTGTGCGCGATCCACGCCAAGCGTGTGACGATCATGCCCAAGGACATCCAGCTTGCCCGCCGCATCCGTGGCGAGCGTTCGTAAGTTGTCGGTGTCTCCGGCTAGCGTCGCTTGCTGAGGGTCTGTCTGTTGTAGGCAGGCCCACTTTTTACTAGTTGGCTCAAACGATCCTTCTAGCTTTCTATCCCTGGTGTTTTTTAACACCACCCTTTTCCAAAGAAACTTGACGACGTGATTGAAATGTACGCTTCTAGAGGCAGACGTAGTGATAATTAAAATGGCTGAGAGAAAGGTACTGCTGTGGTAGATTGGCAAAAGGTTTTGTCACGAATGTAGCTTGGCTGTCAGCATCCGGTACTCATGATGTGGCAGTGTTCAAATTGTATCTTTATAAGTAGAAGGAGACGACTGGCTTGACGTTTGTTACTGCTCAGTGTCCGTGACCAGCACTGCAAGTATTTATGTCCGCAGTCGCTGTGATGAGTCAAACCTTACTCCGCAGGCCACGCATCTGCAAAAGGACAGCAAGAGATGTTAGCACAAACCTGCCGTCGATATCATTTGTAGTTGAGCACCTACGCAAAATCGTCTTCCGTGGCCACAGCAGTCTGCAAGCAATAGTAGCAATATACGTGCTTGCAGGATGTGATGTAGGGCGTCTGTGGTGGAGAAATGTCACACAGACAGCACTGCAATGACCGAGGGCCGGCAGCAGACGAACTTCCCTTCAAGGCTGCAGTCGTGCGCAAGCCGCTCCACGTCAGGAATGGCAGGACAAAGTTGCCGAATTCCTACAGCTCGCAAAAAATAAATCAGAAGTAGCAATGCCAAACCACGAGCTACGTCAACATACCATCAAGCCATCCCAGAGCAGCTGCCGAGTCATGTACTCAAAGTTGATCGATCGCGGCGCTGTTGACGGCGAAATACTCTCCTGTACAGCACGACATTAATAAAACAGTGAGCGCAGAGCTGAAATATGTGTAAACACTTAGGAAACCAGGATCACCATCTTAATCCCCAGGCATCTCTCAGGGAGCGAACGATATGTTCCCATACGCAAGAAAACCAGCAAGTTCACAAACTGGCAAGTGACGACAAGTGTCTCCAACTTCTTCATCACTACCAATACTCGTTCACGAGATGATTCACCAGATTCAGATGTTGGCGACGTCTCTCTGGCCGTCCATCGCGCCGACGCCAAATAGCGAAACAGACGCTTCCACACGTACGGCAGCCCCACCGAAAACAAGAAGAACGCCCCCACACGTCGTCGTGTCAGCACATGGGGTGCATATCGCACATTCTCTAGCTTCATACCTGGTGTTGGCTGTGTCAGACAGCAATAGCTAAACATGTCAGAAGGAGTGACCACTACCAAACAACCGTGCATCTTACCCTCCCAAAGCCCGTTGTAAAGGCGAACAACAGCGCACCAAGTGCCGCATCAATCTCCGGCTTGATGCGGTCCACGACACCAGGCTCAAACATACTGAACATGCTTTTCATTGGGGTCTTGAGCAGCCCTAGGATCTCCGAGTCCAGGATCAGAGCATCCCATTTGTTCACACGGAGGTTACTCGACGGACTGCGTAGCGACTGATACGGTACACGGAGTTCAGCACCATCGCCTGAGGCAGTTTGACTCTCCTGCAGCGCAGATGCTGCTGTCTTTGCGTGTGGCTGCATGCGCTTGACGCTGATGCACTTCGACGTTGGGCACTTGGTCTGGTTCTGGTTGACGTAAATGAAATTTACCTTGGATTCGGTTATAGTACCCCTGATATACCTCTGTGGTATTTTACGAGGAAATGGTAATAATCCACGCTGAGGTTTGAAAACACACACAATTTCCTGTGACCATATCATACCTAGTACCTGCAGCCATCACATCCTTGTATGTCTTCAAGCCACACGCCAGCACTCGGTACCGCATCGTGTACGGGTCTGTCACTGTACATACCGTGCAGGGATTTGATTACTTCTAGCAATAGCGTAGTGTTTGAATGTCTTTAGAAACCCCTCGCCTTGAGCTCTGGTTGCATCAGATACAACCTCGGCCTATTCAGGCTGCGCCATCGTTTGCTGACAACGATAACACCAGCTCCGGTCTCGCCTGCACTCTTCCGCTCACTCTGCAGAATGACAGATACTCGATTGGTTGCTATTTGCCTAATCCATTGCATTCATATGCAATGTCATGGGGTCATTTGGATCCCTCGGGCTCTCAGGATGTTTCTCTGCCTCCCTGGGAGTTTTCTTGGCTCTCTGGGTGTTTTTCTATGAGTGTGTGCGTTTGTGCTGTGACTCATATTGCCCTACAGGAAATCTGTGTGCTCAGACGCAGTTTGGGTGCTTCTACCCTACTACTTGTCGAAAACTACGCGTTCTCGTATTTTACCCTGAAGAGGTGGAAGCTGGAGAAGCATGATATCGGCCAAGACACTTGTAGCGGTTGCACTGCTGCTGGCGGCTGTACTGGAGCGGATAGATGCCCACACGAATATTCGAGGCGGCAATGAGATGGCAATAGTGCTGTCGGTGAACACACCAGAGAAGACCGTGACGAGCGACGCGATGTGCGATGACACAGCTCGTGGAGGATGCCGCATGAATCGAAACCTCGTGCAAAAGAAGTTGGAGGAATTCAAGCGAGTTCTCCCGAGTTCATTCCAACATATGAGTGGCAGGATATCTTGCCTGGCCAAGCAATCCCGCCGGTACGATAACACATCAACTATGTTGCTAGGTACATTGACCCTCCAAATGCACAGCTCACTGTTGCTATTCATACAGGGTTTGTACATCCGGGTCAACCTCGAGACTGGCAAGAAAGAAGCCAAGCTTCTCGAATGAGCTCTCAAGCGATGACCCAGCGCCGTTGCCATCACGAGCATACCTTTACTTTCAAAATAGCACCTCAGATAGAGCAGTGCTCAATAGACAGAAGATAAAAATGCAGAACATTTCACTGCAAGAACGCGTTCGTCTTTTGCCGCCACTCCTTTGCTCACGGCGGTGTGTGTGCAAACACGGTTTGAAGCGAACAACCGCGGGGTAAGCGCGCTGTTACCAGTAAGGCGTAGCAAAGTGGTTGCCAAAGCAACTACATCCGATGCTGACGCTCCTCCGATGTTCGAACCAACCCACGAATGGAAGGTCATCCTCCCAAATCAAGTGCTCCCAGCGGTAGGTAACTTGCGCCGTGTTGTGAACCTCCTTTGGCATTCAGAGCCTGGACAACCACATTAATTCGTTCCGTTTCATTGCTCTACAGGGCCTCCACATCCGCGTGAACCTGCAAAGTGGCAAGAAGGAAGCGAAACTGCTTGACTAACAGTTCAATACACGCGCATAGCATTGGAACCTACGATCATAATTCCTTTCCTCATTATCATGGACGGTTGTCCGCATGGCTGCATAGGGCAACTAACGTAGCGCCACGTGTCGTTCACGGTGAACAAAAGAGTCGCTGCCACTAGAAGCCATTTTGACGTTCTCGAACACGTCACCGCTCTTTATGTTGCGCTATTTCAAATTAAAGTTGTGTTTAAACCTTTATGTTTCTATTATGTTGCATTAGGATTATTACTAGCGGGACGAAGACTCCACCACGTATCTTCGAGCTGCCATTCTCGATTCGACAGTTAACGTGTCAAGCGACTACAAGCTACGTGCTCACCACCGGATCATACACCAAACAATTACATCTTCGACATCAATGACAAGAACAGCACGATGCTCACGATTGGGCCGCTTCCTGCTCCTGACAGCAGCAGCAGTGGTGTTGGTGCTAGCGGTCAGTGCTTCCGCCGAGCAGACCAAAAGACTGCAGTGGAGATTGCGCCAATTACGGCGACTGAAGTACACATCAGAAGATGCTACAATCGCTGCCTCTGTGCCCGAGTTTGTTGCAACGAACGAGTGGCAGGAACTGCTACCTGGACAAGGCGTGCCGCGGGTGAGTAGAACTTTGTTTTTCATGCTGTTAGTATATGTGAGTTCAATGCGTTGACAGTGCAATGGTATCGTGGCGATGTAGGGGCTGCATGTACGCTTGAACTTGGAGACCGGCAAGCGAGAGGCAAAACTGGTGGATCCTGCTGAAGTGGACGAGGAGGAAACCATGCGGTCGGTTGTGGTCGATCCTGTGGCGAATAAAGAGACCACGGTTACGGTGTCCACAGGCATATCTGGAGACATTGTGTCGGAAGTGGACAAAGATGATACACTTGCTGTTTCGGATGATGAAGTTTCCATTGAAGAGACTATTGACACTGCAGTTGGCGAGATTTTGGATGGTGACTCTAAGCAAGACGCAGTAGAAGGTGCGGAACCGAACTGGAACCACGAGAAGATTTACGAAGTCTTACAGGCTCTGCCAGAGCCACCAAAGGTGGAAGGCATGAATATTCACGACGCGCATGAAAAGTTGTCACCTGCGGAGTTCCGACAGCAGATTGTTACACTCTGGAAGAAACGCCAAGCCGAGCTCAAAGAAGCGCTTGAATCTCTTCAAGACGACGCGAAATACCTAGGCAAATTGTTTGAGCAATTCAAGGACGCTGAACAAAGAGGGGATACGGAGGGACAACTATCCGTGCTCGAGGTTCTGGAGTGGGAGGTGCAGGACCTAGACAAGACTCACGTATTCAATTTTATTGGCGGCTTTAACATCATGGCTGAGTACCTAAATTCGACCAATTTGCCTGTCCGTGCAAGTGCTGCATGGATATTTGGCTCTGCGGCTAAGAACTACAAGGATGGTCAGAATTGGGCAATTGACGCCGGTTCCGTGCCAAAGTTGATTGAGTCATTAAAGCTGGAAATTCCGAGCGCTGACGAAGCCGCCAAAGAAATGCTGGAAGTGAAGAAGAAAGCTGTCTATGCACTGTCTTCAATTGTGCGTTCTAATGAGCGTGGGCAGCGGTTATTTTCATTGCACAATGGACCAGAGGTTTTGGCAGGGTTATTCAACGATGCACACCCATCAAACTCCGGCTAAAGGTAAGATTTGTGTTGCGTATTCTGCACTCAGTTACTCGCTAATACTTTTGAATTGTATACTTGTCAATGCAGGCACTTCTGTTTGTATACGACATTCTGGCTGAGGCAGCAGAGAAACCGAATGCGGACGAGCCTTCTCCTGTGACCGAGCTGGAAATTATTTTCCAAGCTGCGGAATGGTGCAAACGCCTGTCGACATTCTTCGTCGAAGCGGTACGTGAAAAAGTGGGCACTCAAAAATGTATCCTCCTCTGTTGACTGACTTCCATGCATGTGAATGGGTTCGCGGTATTCCAGGCTCCTACTCTCGTTGAGCGCGAGGTGATTGAGCTCGTGGACGCCATGCGCCACCAGCTTCCTTCGTGTCAAGATGTACACCAGGCATCGGGTATTAAGACTGTCGTGGAATCGCTCGCTAAGGGTTTTGCAGCTGACGAGGAGATCGATGAAGCAGAGAAACAAGAATTAGAGCTGTTTTCCAGGACTTCCTAGACCGCATATGAATCTGCAGAGTGGAAGAGATCGATTAGTTTTGGCATATACCGGTAGGCGAACCAAGGGGTTTCCTTAATATATTAGCGCATGCTGAGTGTTTTCACTACAGTATGTGTACTTGTGATAGTCCACGTTCGTCGCTGTACAGTACTAACCGTGTCGAATCAAAAGGTCTTTGGGTGAGTTGACGTAGTCGAGTAGAGCCGAAAACAGAGTATTGCTGTGCATGAGCGCAGAGCTGAACCTTGCGTCAGTCGATCGGAGAAGGATCGAAAACGTACCGCGAGGTAAACTTGGCGACGTGCTGGTGAGTCTTGAATTTGAAATCGAATTTGCTGCGAGCTGTCCGAATGACTTACAAGACGGTAGTGCGAGTTACCATCCGCACCAATGAGAATATTTGTGCATATTTGGACTCCAGGAACCCAAAGGGGCACGATAGATACAGTTGATATTTGAACGGCGTCGCACTACTACTGGGCGATAAAGCCCCAAACTTCTACGTTGAATATGTCAAAGTCAGCATCCCTAGTGAGGCATCTAAAATCCAGGTTACAGCACGATCAAGAACGAGGTTCAACGCAGACTTTCATGCTCGTGTACCTGTTTCCAAATGTCGTAGATTTGCCACTAGTACCTCGCGACAAGTCCGCGTTTAGACACCAGGCAAAGTCACCCCTGCACGATACAGCAAACCAAACAAATGCAAGGTAATTGACACGTTATTTGGGAGCGTTATTTCCAGATAATGCAACAGATTGTAGCTTAGAACGTACCCGCCACCCATTGCGATACACTCGTCGTTGCTAAACATGACCATCATATTGAGGTATGACCATGGAAACGACTCGAACTGGGGATTGAGTGTGAATACAAAGGATTCGCCAATGCCATAGTAATTTGCCGAGTTTTCCCACGCCTCCGTGACAAATCCACCGAAAACGTCACCTTTCGTAGTCTCGACAACAACCAACGTAGAGCTCTGCCCTCGCACCTTTCTTAAAAGAGTGTGTAGGCTGCATCCATCCTGGGCCAGACTGTACAGCAGCTTCCAATCATCGCAGCAACGATTAGTAGGTAGACTTGCCGCCAATTGCGGCACCAGTATCGACGAATACTTGGGTTCGACAACACCTCAGTAGTCGACCCGCCAATGAGCGTAGGCAAGGTGAGCTCTTTTTCCAAGCGAATAGGACTCCCGCCCGAATATGTAGAAGCCAACACTATATCATCCTCTTTGTGGTTTTCTTCGTCCTGTTGGCGTCTCGTTCTGCGCTTCAAGCGCCGCTTGAGAAGCGACAATCGTCTTCTCATTCCCTCATGGACCGCCGCGAAGTATGTCGATGTAACGCCGTTTGGTTCAAAAAGTGACACCCAGTTACATACATTAAATTGTGTAATACACATAAATTGTGACAAACTGCGACTGGAGGCATTTCTCATGAGCGCATCAAAGTCGCCGACGCCGGAGCCTCTCGGCGTATTACGAGGCCATGGCGCCCCTGTGAATAGTGTGGGGTTTCTTTCTCCATCCACAGTCGTGTCTGGTTCAGGAGATGGTGCTGTGAAAATATGGGACTTGAAATCGCGTCGAGAATTGGCCACGAACCTCGCAACCCACTCGAAAGCAGGCGTGCTGCATGCGACTGCAGTCTATCGCTCCACTGCATCGGAAACAAAGTTCGCTACACAAGGCCGAGATGGATACGTGAAAATATGGGATGCCCAGTCTTTTGGAGCTGCTACGGAACCACTGACTAAATTCTACTGTGGATCGTACTCGTTCACCAAGTTTGCGACCTTGCGTTGGCCTGGACAAGATGCAGCAGATAACACAAGTCTGATCGTATGTCCCAGTAGTGTAGACAACAAGGTTGGTTCTTTGACCTTTGGTACTATTGGTATTGTTGATCGATTAGTCACTGATGCGTGTAATGTATTGTTGCTGAATAGCTTTTAGTATTCGACTGGCGAGCAGCCAGTTCCTCGCCGGCAATGACGCTCAGAGTGCCCGACACCGCCAGCAAGAGAGGCATGTGCGTGTCACTCTCACTATTTGAGAGTAGCATTGTCCAGAGCGAGAACGGTGCTGGTGGTAATGTGCAAACCTACGTTGCGGCTGGATTCGAAGGTGGCCAGTTAGCCATCTTAGATATGCGCTCTGGCGGTAAAGTGGCTTGCGAAGCGACGGTTACCCAAGGAGCCAACGCATGTGCGTGTATAGCCATTATCATTTCCCCTAATGTTTGTTGCTGGCTCGTTATTTTTTCTAATCTGATCGTGGTGGTGTAGTGCTCTCCTTCGACGTTACTCGCGACGGGCGATCTGCAGTGTGCGGATCCTCAGGCGAAGAACTATACATGGCAGAGTTTGATGTGACATCGTTCATGATTCGTTCACATTCATTTTTTCTTGTTCTCACGGTGGCTTCAGCAGTGTGTGCATCCGTGGCGACCAGCGCATTGTGGTAACCGCAGGCTGGGATCACCGTGTGCGAGTATTTCACCTGCGCAAACTCAAGTCACTAGCTGTTCTCAAGTATCACACAGAAAGCGTCTTTGGGATAGACTTTAGCGCTGACAGTGCGCTGCTTACATCGTGCTCCAAGGACCACAAGATCGCACTTTGGTCTATCTTTCCACCATCTCCTACCGCCGCCACCAGTGCATTGAAACCGTATTGACATTTTGTGAAGCATATTAATGTCATTTCGATTGATTCAACTCACTTGGGTCACTTAACTTACTGGTTATTATGATGTAAATTCGACTGACTTCTTAAGGTTGGCGTTGTAGTAGAGGAAGTGATGGTAACGGAAGTACGTGAGCAGCTCAGCAAAACCCACATCGCGCTGTGCATGACATTCGCGTCCGCGGTGACCATATTGTTGACACACGCGGCAGCGATGTTCGCCAGTACAGTGATTGGCGTTTCCACATAGCAAGCAACCTTTATTTCGGTTCGGACAGTCGGAGCCGCGATGTGAACCACGCTCAATGCAGTACCGGCAACGGTGCTGCGCCGTCACGTGTGCTTTGCTTCGACAGAACGAGCATTCCGGCTCATTTGCCGCATCACGTGCATGTGCCTTGTGCGCGTGCTCGAAGGCACGGTCGATAGATCGCGTAACAGGCAATAGCGAGAAGTGCGCCGGCGTACGTCGGCCAATCCCCAGTCCATCCTCGCGCAGGAAAATTTTAATGCAAGCATCCACGTATCCCTCGGCTGTGGGTGGGAAAGCATGCACCGTGTCTGATGGGTGCATGACGACTAGCAATTGCTGGGGTCGAATAGCACACGTAGTCGCGCTGCAAAGCCAATGTCACCCACTCGGGGCGAACCAAAACCGACAAAGTTAATCTTGCTGGCATCCCAACCATTCATGCGTGCATGATCACCAAGATATAGCATGAAAAGCTGGCCAAGCATGCCGCCCATACTGTACCCGGTGACGTGAACCGGCACTCCTTGCTCCACGTACTTCAGTATGGCATCAAGTAGCCCTTCCTTGATCATGTCTTGCATATAATCATTGATAGCACGGTGCACACGCACCACACGAGCCTTACTGAGACGCACAGGATTTATCTCGCCGGAACCAGTGCTGTCGGAATCACTATCACGGCGTCGGCGCCGAGCGTGCGTCTGTGCGTGTACCGGCACGGCTGTAGGCTGGTCCAGTACTAGTGAATCAAAGCGTTGGATCCGTGCTTTACGCATAAGCTTCTCTAGTATCGAGATTCCAGGCGGTTCCGTGAAACCACGATCCAGAGCCACCGCCATCATGTTTTGGATACTCTGGCGAATGCGAGTCTTCTCGCCATCTGACCATGCGTGGCCGATCTTGCTCCACATAAACTTCAAAAGCTGAGAGGCAGGTGCATAGTCGCCAGACACAGACGAAGTCACGATGTTAATCGCCGATGACAGCGATATGCCCTTCATCTCCGTTTTGAACTCCTTCAGCTCGTCTTCAGCCCAACCCGACCAAAAGTCTCCCCATACATCGCGAATAGTTTCAGGATTTCCTGCAGGGCTGAAAGCTACCACTACGTCACGTGTTGTTCCAGTCAATGGATGATGCACCTCACCTTCCCAAACGTGCGCTCGAGCACAGTGACTTTTGTTCTGAAAAATGTGCTTCAGTTCATACACAGGTGCGATGGCATTAGGTGCCCTTCGATCGGCTCGGATCTTGACGCCAAGGCCAAACTGCACGTTCTTGTTGCCTTCAGCATCTTCATTGACAACGTCGTTTTCCTTGAGCATCGAAAATTTGGCTGAAAGCAGCAGAAGCTGCTTGCCTCGAGCCAGAATCTCGCGCTTGCGGCGGAAGCTGCGGTGCATGTCAGCAATAGCCGAAGCAAAAGCGTCATTGATGTCCTCGTTTTCAGGGCAGGATACGATAGCTTCCTCCTGTTCAGTGATGAGCAGGATTTCGCGCGCGTGGTGATTTCCAGCGATCACGTCCACACCCCATTTCTCCAGGTCGGTGTGAGCGGACTCGATGTCCTCACCACTGGCGAGTTGATGCTTGCACGTCACCAGAAACGCCTTGGGACACCATTCCTTCCGAATCTTGCGGATGATGTTGGGGACTCGCACAAAGTTGACCGAAAACTCATCGCTCTTTTTCTTGGAGAGCTTCTTGAAGTGCTTTTTCTTACTCTTACCATGGTGTGACGGCAGCGATGCAGGATCTCCAGTATCTTTCTTATCATCACTTGCTCCTGCAGCAGCAGGAGCGTCCACAGAACGTAAAGTCCATGAGTGTAGCGGCCAGCACGATGATGCCGCGGTTTTCGGCAAGTTTCATGGCTTGCGTAGTCAGTCGCGTTAGCATCAAGTACTGTTGCACCGAAGAAAAGCTCAGATTGAGCACGCGGGTGCTGCATTCCGTGTAGAGCTGGGTGATCTTTTGGAACTGCAGTTGCTGCGAGAGATCAACGCCCGAGAGCACTAGTCCATTATCCTGCAAGCTAAACATGTCCATGAAAGCACCATTTTGGATATACTTCTGGAAGTGGCGTGTGAATGGACGCAGCGAATCTTCACGGTGCACAAAGATGACAGCATAGCCCAGTTGCAGGAGGTACTCAGCACAAGCAGGTCCTTGTTGCTCCTGCACTTGGGGCGCCACGTCCACGAACGTATCATTTTCAGGATCCAGTGGCACGATCGTAGCGCCGGACGTGATGAGCGCAATGCCGCGGCGCTTGTCCAGTTGCGCTGCAATGAACTCCTCTGTCTGCTTCTGGATGGTGTTCAGCTCCCAGCGCGGGTCCTCAGGCGTCTTGGAGAAGAATTCGTCCACGAACGCGCTCGAGTCCGTGGGCACAGCACCGCTGATGCGGTGGCGCAGCGTTCCCCAGAGCGCCATGTCCTTTCGGTGCGGTAGGAACGACAGCGAGTGTTTCTTGTTGTTGTCGGGGCAAGATTGAGACTGGTGTGTCTCGTCGTCGCTCATGGTTCGTGTGGGGCAGCCTGACTCGTGGGTTGGTTTCGCGGAAGTTACGGAAACGCTGGCGACTTAGTCCAAAAGCGACGGTCCCACACTGTGGATTTTCTGCGAATCACGACGCGCGACAGAGCGCCTTTTCTGCCTATCGTGACGCACGATCTGCTATTGGAAGAACTTTTAGTGTGACGCGCCAGACTGACGCATCGTCAATGGTATTCGAATGGGTCGACTCGTACCACGCCTGCCAACAAGCCTGCATAGCGTTCAATGATTGAGATGCCGATGCCAATATTTGATGCTGCATTTCCTGCTCAGGCTTTGCTCTGTGGTGATTGCTATGGTCGCGTTTCCGGTCAGAAATAACATGGACTTAGGACTAAATAACATACGACGCCGGAGTCTCTCAACGTATTACGAGGCCATGGCGCCCCTGTGAATAGTGTGGGGTTTCTTTCTCCATCCACAGTCGTGTCTGGTTCAGGAGATGGTGCTGTGAAATATGGGACTTGAAATCGCGTCGAGAATTGGCCACGAACCTCGCAACCCACTCGAAAGCAGGCGTGCTGCATGCGACTGCAGTCTATCGCTCCACTGCATCGGAAACAAAGTTCGCTACACAAGGCCGAGATGGATACGTGAAAATATGGGATGCCCAGTCTTTTGGAGCTGCTACGGAACCGCTGACTAAATTCTACTGTGGATCGTACTCGTTCACCAAGTTTGCGACCTTGCGTTGGCCTGGACAAGATGCAGCAGATAACACAAGTCTGATCGTATGTCCCAGTAGTGTAGACAACAAGGTTGGTTCTTTGACCTTTGGTACTATTGGTATTGTTGATCGATTAGTCACTGATGCGTGTAATGTATTGTTGCTGAATAGCTTTTAGTATTCGACTGGCGAGCAGCCAGTTCCTCGCCGGCAATGACGCTCAGAGTGCCCGACACCGCCAGCAAGAGAGGCATGTGCGTGTCACTCTCACTATTTGAGAGTAGCATTGTCCAGAGCGAGAACGGTGCTGGTGGTAATGTGCAAACCTACGTTGCGGCTGGATTCGAAGGTGGCCAGTTAGCCATCTTAGATATGCGCTCTGGCGGTAAAGTGGCTTGCGAAGCGACGGTTACCCAAGGAGCCAACGCATGTGCGTGTATAGCCATTATCATTTCCCCTAATGTTTGTTGCTGGCTCGTTATTTTTTCTAATCTGATCGTGGTGGTGTAGTGCTCTCCTTCGACGTTACTCGCGACGGGCGATCTGCAGTGTGCGGATCCTCAGGCGAAGAACTATACATGGCAGAGTTTGATGTGACATCGTTCATGATTCGTTCACATTCATTTTTTCTTGTTCTCACGGTGGCTTCAGCAGTGTGTGCATCCGTGGCGACCAGCGCATTGTGGTAACCGCAGGCTGGGATCACCGTGTGCGAGTATTTCACCTGCGCAAACTCAAGTCACTAGCTGTTCTCAAGTATCACACAGAAAGCGTCTTTGGGATAGACTTTAGCGCTGACAGTGCGCTGCTTACATCGTGCTCCAAGGACCACAAGATCGCACTTTGGTCTATCTTTCCACCATCTCCTACCGCCGCCACCAGTGCATTGAAACCGTATTGACATTTTGTGAAGCATATTAATGTCATTTCGATTGATTCAACTCACTTGGGTCACTTAACTTACTGGTTATTATGATGTAAATTCGACTGACTTCTTAAGGTTGGCGTTGTAGTAGAGGAAGTGATGGTAACGGAAGTACGTGAGCAGCTCAGCAAAACCCACATCGCGCTGTGCATGACATTCGCGTCCGCGGTGACCATATTGTTGACACACGCGGCAGCGATGTTCGCCAGTACAGTGATTGGCGTTTCCACATAGCAAGCAACCTTTATTTCGGTTCGGACAGTCGGAGCCGCGATGTGAACCACGCTCAATGCAGTACCGGCAACGGTGCTGCGCCGTCACGTGTGCTTTGCTTCGACAGAACGAGCATTCCGGCTCATTGCCGCATCACGTGCATGTGCCTTGTGCGCGTGCTCGAAGGCACGGTCGATAGATCGCGTAACAGGCAATAGCGAGAAGTGCGCCGGCGTACGTCGGCCAATCCCCAGTCCATCCTCGCGCAGGAAAATTTTAATGCAAGCATCCACGTATCCCTCGGCTGTGGGTGGGAAAGCATGCACCGTGTCTGATGGGTGCATGACGACTAGCAATTGCTGGGGTCGAATAGCACACGTAGTCGCGCTGCAAAGCCAATGTCACCCACTCGGGGCGAACCAAAACCGACAAAGTTAATCTTGCTGGCATCCCAACCATTCATGCGTGCATGATCACCAAGATATAGCATGAAAAGCTGGCCAAGCATGCCGCCCATACTGTACCCGGTGACGTGAACCGGCACTCCTTGCTCCACGTACTTCAGTATGGCATCAAGTAGCCCTTCCTTGATCATGTCTTGCATATAATCATTGATAGCACGGTGCACACGCACCACACGAGCCTTACTGAGACGCACAGGATTTATCTCGCCGGAACCAGTGCTGTCGGAATCACTATCACGGCGTCGGCGCCGAGCGTGCGTCTGTGCGTGTACCGGCACGGCTGTAGGCTGGTCCAGTACTAGTGAATCAAAGCGTTGGATCCGTGCTTTACGCATAAGCTTCTCTAGTATCGAGATTCCAGGCGGTTCCGTGAAACCACGATCCAGAGCCACCGCCATCATGTTTTGGATACTCTGGCGAATGCGAGTCTTCTCGCCATCTGACCATGCGTGGCCGATCTTGCTCCACATAAACTTCAAAAGCTGAGAGGCAGGTGCATAGTCGCCAGACACAGACGAAGTCACGATGTTAATCGCCGATGACAGCGATATGCCCTTCATCTCCGTTTTGAACTCCTTCAGCTCGTCTTCAGCCCAACCCGACCAAAAGTCTCCCCATACATCGCGAATAGTTTCAGGATTTCCTGCAGGGCTGAAAGCTACCACTACGTCACGTGTTGTTCCAGTCAATGGATGATGCACCTCACCTTCCCAAACGTGCGCTCGAGCACAGTGACTTTGTTCTGAAAAATGTGCTTCAGTTCATACACAGGTGCGATGGCATTAGGTGCCCTTCGATCGGCTCGGATCTTGACGCCAAGGCCAAACTGCACGTTCTTGTTGCCTTCAGCATCTTCATTGACAACGTCGTTTTCCTTGAGCATCGAAAATTTGGCTGAAAGCAGCAGAAGCTGCTTGCCTCGAGCCAGAATCTCGCGCTTGCGGCGGAAGCTGCGGTGCATGTCAGCAATAGCCGAAGCAAAAGCGTCATTGATGTCCTCGTTTTCAGGGCAGGATACGATAGCTTCCTCCTGTTCAGTGATGAGCAGGATTTCGCGCGCGTGGTGATTTCCAGCGATCACGTCCACACCCCATTTCTCCAGGTCGGTGTGAGCGGACTCGATGTCCTCACCACTGGCGAGTTGATGCTTGCACGTCACCAGAAACGCCTTGGGACACCATTCCTTCCGAATCTTGCGGATGATGTTGGGGACTCGCACAAAGTTGACCGAAAACTCATCGCTCTTTTTCTTGGAGAGCTTCTTGAAGTGCTTTTTCTTACTCTTACCATGGTGTGACGGCAGCGATGCAGGATCTCCAGTATCTTTCTTATCATCACTTGCTCCTGCAGCAGCAGGAGCGTCCACAGGAACGTAAAGTCCATGAGTGTAGCGGCCAGCACGATGATGCCGCGGTTTTCGGCAAGTTTCATGGCTTGCGTAGTCAGTCGCGTTAGCATCAAGTACTGTTGCACCGAAGAAAAGCTCAGATTGAGCACGCGGGTGCTGCATTCCGTGTAGAGCTGGGTGATCTTTTGGAACTGCAGTTGCTGCGAGAGATCAACGCCCGAGAGCACTAGTCCATTATCCTGCAAGCTAAACATGTCCATGAAAGCACCATTTTGGATATACTTCTGGAAGTGGCGTGTGAATGGACGCAGCGAATCTTCACGGTGCACAAAGATGACAGCATAGCCCAGTTGCAGGAGGTACTCAGCACAAGCAGGTCCTTGTTGCTCCTGCACTTGGGGCGCCACGTCCACGAACGTATCATTTTCAGGATCCAGTGGCACGATCGTAGCGCCGGACGTGATGAGCGCAATGCCGCGGCGCTTGTCCAGTTGCGCTGCAATGAACTCCTCTGTCTGCTTCTGGATGGTGTTCAGCTCCCAGCGCGGGTCCTCAGGCGTCTTGGAGAAGAATTCGTCCACGAACGCGCTCGAGTCCGTGGGCACAGCACCGCTGATGCGGTGGCGCAGCGTTCCCCAGAGCGCCATGTCCTTTCG
The DNA here is from genome assembly GCA_008080845.1 of Phytophthora kernoviae. Classification (NCBI taxonomy): domain Eukaryota; phylum Oomycota; class Peronosporomycetes; order Peronosporales; family Peronosporaceae; genus Phytophthora; species Phytophthora kernoviae. The sequence continues at coordinate 131,854 of VKKV01000051.1, read as the reverse complement.
GTGCGGTAGGAACGACAGCGAGTGTTTCTTGTTGTTGTCGGGGCAAGATTGAGACTGGTGTGTCTCGTCGTCGCTCATGGTTCGTGTGGGGCAGCCTGACTTGTGGGTTGGTTACGCGCTACTTAGTTCGCCTTTAGTGAAGGCCACTGATACGTTACATTACAAGCTCGATACACACCTAGATCTCGCCTCTCGCTAGTTTTTGGACAAGCCTGGGTAGGATGTCGCTGTGGTGAAGGAAACGAATGTTACCGGTAATCTTCACAAAGTCGCACTTCATCTAGTCTTCTGCATCATACTACTGTCGATGCCGGGCAATCAAGATTGGCGTTGATATGAACCCCATACTTGAACTCGGTTTGTGGACCATAGTGCCGTCGATATCTTTCCATGCGATCTCTCACCACATCTTTGCCAAACTCCCAAATCTCCTGACGACCAAACACGTTCAGTGGGTATGTATCCTCGTTGAGGTTGATCCGCTGGTAAAGCTGGTAGAGATTGCCGCAGCGGACCGCGTAGACTCCAGAGCCAGCGTTCGCTTCTTCGCAGATAATTCCTGGCATGTCTCGTGCCTGTCGAACAAACTCGCTTTGTAGCGAGTCTCTCAAGCTCTCACCAGTTGCCGAGGTCGCCTGCACCACCTGACGCATGTAATATCGGTGGGCATACGAGCTGAAGGGCTCTGGTATTGTGAGCACAAAGATTGACGTCCCAGGTAACGGAGTATGAGCCCCCGGTTTGAGGTCAAACGTGTCCGCCAAGTTCACTTGAGGCACATTCTGGTGGCGATGCCCGTTATTCACGTATATCTCGGTCAGTGCATGCAACGACACATATGTGTCCCCACGAAACGAGAAACGGTCCTCTAGGTCAAAGACTCTCGTTGTCCATGTAGACTACGAAGCCGCATGGTAATGAATCATTACCATTTGGATCGTGTCAATTATTGGATTTCGGACAAAAGTTATTGAAATTCTGACAGAAATATATTGCTTATAATAAACGGGCGTAATCACAGAACGACCTTTGGTCACAAGAATTAATTGCCAAGGCTCTATGTCCAGAGAAGTGTCCTCCTCCGAAAATAATCCATTTAGCATGACGACCCTTCACGTAATCATAATTGTTTATGCCCAAGCCTTGGTCTTTATGGCCTTTTATAAGTCAACACATTAAGTGCGTAATTAAGAGCGCAATTAAGTGCGATGAATCTTTGGGAACGACGGCAGCGATGGCGACGACTCCCATCCTGGCTGTGGGTTGCGGCCTCGTTTCAATTTTGCACCGCGCTGAATTGTGCGCTACCGCAGCCACAGCTCGTGGGTGTGCTGAATGCGACTGCTGTGCAACTTCCTGTCGACATCGTCCTGACGACCACGTACCACCAAGACACTGCACCAGGCGATCTTCTCTTCGTCGCGACTCAAAACTTGCGCGAAATTCCATGTTGGTAACTCCTTGCTGATCTCTAAGATCAGTTCTTATGCCTAGAATATGGAGAGGCTAATGTGTGCTGTGCGCTGTGATCAGGGAATGAGAAGATCACCATCAAGACGCCAGGGAGGCATCGCATCCGTATGTCCACATCAGTTCATAGTGGAGTCACAGAAGCATGATATCCATGCTAATCCTATGTATTGTTTGCACTTTGTGATTTAGTTACTGCAGTGGCTGGGCTGAACTCCGAGTGCTCGCGAACGGATTTCTTTGTTTTTGACGGATATCTCGCCGAGGAACCTAGCAATATCGTCGGTGATGATTCTCGATCGATGGAGTGCGAAACCCGGAGCTCCACCTTATTATTTTTGGTCGGCTATGCCAGAGGATCAGTTTTCGAGATTCCTTCGGATTGTGTCTGCCTTCTCCGACGTTGTCAAGTACCCTGAAGCTAACTACCATCTGCGATTGCGTGCAACGTTTCGGGTGGATCCAGGCGAAGGACATCACTTCGATGAGCGTTGGTATCAAGAATTTTATGGGGACACGTATTATGGTTTGTTCTTTGGGACGTCTGAGAAAGTGGACATGGTGCATGTCAAGGGTGACGGGCCTTTCGATTATTGATTATTGAGGATCTGTGCCCCAAGTACGCGTTCCATCTCAAGCGCAACATGATGTTGAATACCAACACGTTTGCAATGAAAAATATTCTTCGCCAGCAAAGTCCGCACTGGTATCAGGTGCACACGACCCTCACTCTGCAGGAATCCGACACCGACTATCACCATCTATTTGGCACGAGTGGGAGGGATATGCTTCAAGCACTGCAGTTGGATAAGCTTTCGCTTGTTGACGGTCACGCCAGAGGACTTCGCATCGCCGAATCTGTCTACGTATTTCCCTGGAGGCGTATTCTCCTGCCTGTAGATGCCATGGAAGTACTTGGAACTATCATGCAAAGCGAGTGGTATCGCTTTGAGATAGACGTGCCAGCACTTCATGTAAGTTCCAAATATGTTTTAATGGGTCGTTGTTCACAAGCTGACCTATTCGGTTTTCGGCGGCGTATTTCTGTGAACTGACAGGCTGAACTAAGTCCAGTCATGTTGGAACCTGACCTAACGTCCAGCCAAGAAAACATCCACCGCGCAGCGTTCCTCGGTTCGAGTCGGTTACCGCTCTTGGCGCATTTGCCAGCCGACACGCAATGGCACAAAGGGATGCTGGAGTTGAAGCACGCCAAAAGTTCCGTGTGCTTAAAGACAGCAGTTGGGGCCAGCAACTGCCATCATGCAGTACCGTCGGAGCGGCTGCCATGGCCTATTCTGCTCAAGACATGCATAAGTTCAAAGAAGGCTCTCTCCGCGATCATGTGGGGCAGCTTCAACATCGCACCGACCACTTCAATCACACAATCGTTGTGGTAGGTGTGAGTGTCGATGGGCCTTTCACGATTTGGGATGGCAATCATCGAGCAATTGCGCTGGCACTTACTCACTCAGACACGCACTTGCTGCTCGTGTATGTCGGCATCAGCCCCAGGCTCGCTTCGCCGCACACAGGCTCATTGTTTTGCCCATAGATTCAGCGATTTTATCCACAGTTTTCTCTATACAAACAATAGAGCTACAGCTTTGGCCATATATCGTGTAAGGTAGACAAATTCTAGATGAGCTCATCGATCTGGACCATAGTGATACACATTCGCATGGACTCGAGTTCCTGAGTCGGGATAAGCCCCGTTATATTAAACTATACCCTTATATAGGGGTGTTTTTAATTTATACCCTTATATCGGGACGTTGTGACGGCAGCTGTTGCATAACCGAAAATGGAGCAACGGCAGCGCCAAGTAGAAGGCGCTAAGAAGTCGTCGGGAGGATTCCTGTCCCCTAGTGGGCTGCTAAAGCGTGGCTGGAACGGGGTCACAAGTCCACTGAACGCTCTCAAGGACTCGGTGTACAATGCAGCGACGCCTCGTTCCATGGCTGCGACCCCCACGAACCGCATGACGTTGCCCAGTCCCACCGAGTATCCGAGCCTCTTCGACGTCCGCGGTCCTTCCTCCACGCGCTCAGCGGACGGAGCGTCAGGCTACAACCTCAAGAGCGACGTAGAGAGGCGTATACCACAATCGGCACGCGAGAGCAACGCTCGAACTGATTCTTGGGGCAATTCAACGAGGACAGTGTCAAGCAGTCGAGGCTGGGAACAAGAGGAGGAGGGGCGAGCGATGCACAGGGGAGGAAGAGCGCGCATATCTTTCAGTGTGTCACCACAATCTGCACTCCGTTTTAACCAATCCAAAGGCCAACAATTGGGGCAATGCGTTGCTGGACGCGTTCTATCCGTCGCTGGAAGTCGACATTGCACTGGCGCCGTTCCCAGGACTTGCCGACGTGTCGACTCGTGATTTTCAGTCATATTTAAGAAAATTTGGGGCAAATGCCACCAAGTACGAGGAAAATCATGTGAAACCTGTTAGTGAACAGCTCTCGTCCAGTAACGTGCCGTCGATCTCAGTTGCAGACGGTAACACTGCTTTTCGCTCTGTAACAGAAAATATTTATGTGTGCAAATGTTCTAACCTGTGGGGTTGTCACCTACTATTGCAGAGGATGTGGCCAAGTGTCTGGATGTGGTACCCAACTTGTTTTTCCGCCCAGACTTCGACTTCACGGACCCTAGCACATTTGAGGAAGTCATGAATATGCCGAGCTCTTCATCCCTTCAAGAAGAGGTACATCCACTGTTCCTGTTGCTGTCTGTGATAACTTTCTCGCGCTGACAGTGGTTTGAATGGATTTTGTCACTATGTGCATTTGATATGTAGCTGACGACGTACTTGGATCGTGTCGAATTCACACTTCTGCGTCAAGTTTCATCTCGATCGGACAGGTTTTTCGAGGCTTCTGCAGATCAAGAAGTCATGAAGCAGTCGATCAAAGTTGCTTGTGATCAAGTGGCGACGCTCAGGTGGGTGTCGTATTTTGTGAAAGCATCTACAATTGTTTTGTCGCTAACATGATTGAGCGAACTCATGCCGCCTGGCAGAAAAACCATGGATCGCTTGCGTAACCTCCTCGCCGACAAAACTCTGGATATTGTGAACTTGCATCAACGACAGAAGCGAATCAAGGAGCTTCATGACCTGATGGCTATGGTTGAAGAGGTAAAGGGGCCGAATCTGCTGTGGAGGCTCTAGTACAATGCCAGGATTACACGGGCGCTCTGAACTTGATTGAAAGCTCGCAGACGATATTGCGGAATCATCTGCAGGGAATCCACGGGCTCAGCTCGCTCAGTGAGAAGTTTCGGGGCTACCGTGCTTTCATCAGCACACAGATATCACAGCGCTTTATCTCTGTCATTACGTCGCCGGAGTGGACATTCCACGATGATGTCGAACCCTCGTACGCTGATCCATCAGGGAAGCGAAAAATAGTGCCAACAACGACAAGGATAATGTACAGCAGGAGACGAAACGCCTAGTCGATGTGCTGTTCCGCTTGGATGCACTGGACAATACTGTGCAGACCTATCTTGACCAGCTGAACGAGGAAATTCGCGTTGTTGTGAAGACGGTGGTTACGGAGACAATTGCTGTATCTAACAGCAGCAAGGCCGGTAATAGTGGGTCGGGTGATTTAGCAGGTTCCTCTGGTAGCGAGTCGAAGGTCTCTATCCAGCTGCGAGCACTTACATCGGATGAGTTCCTGCAATGCGTACAGATGATCTTCGAACATTTGCTTCTGCTTTTGAAGCGAGCTGTGGTAGTAAAAGATATACTCGTGAAGTCAATGCAGAAGAAAATCGACGAAGCAACGGAGGAGGAACAAAGGCAGAAGGCAATCGCTAGTAGCGAAGCACACGACCATACAACAGCGGGTAGTTCACCCGAAAGTTGGTCTCCTGCTGGAAGTGGCAACGAAGATCACAAAACACTTGGCGATTGGAAGAAGAAGACGCGATGTGCCAAGGTGATCCGGGAAATCGATGAGGTGGTGCGCAAAACCTGCGAGTTTTCACAGCGCAGTGTATCGAACCTATTTGCTGTGCGAAAAGAAGTGCAGGCCGTTTATACGATGCCGCAGTTGCGCAAGCTGTACGATACCACTATGGAGTTTGTCGTTAGCATCGAGAAACTGACTGGCAAAACGGACTATACTCTTCGTGGGGCATTATTCTCGCAGCTGAAATTGTTCTTGGAGAAATACCACCAAACACAAGTGACAAAGCTGGTGTCAACATTGGACCATGAGCTGTGGAAGAACACGGAAATCTCCGAACCGCGCCACAAATCGCTTGAAGACCTCTCCAGTGGGCGTGGCGTCGCATTGTTGCTGTCTGATGACCGGGAGATCGCAGGGGAGACTGCACCACCGCGCAAAATGGTGGCGATATGTGGCAAGTCATTCCGAGTTGTGTGGTCTGTCCTTCTGATGTTGGAGATCGTGATGAATTATATGTCGTGCGCTGCCAATTTCCCTGTATTGGCAACTGATGTGCTTCAGCGATCTATCGAAATTTTCCGGGTTCGTTGTCTGCTACACTTAAGAATGACTTATTGTAATATGTATTGACTAACAATGCGTGGTTGTGTTGCTGTAGCTATTTAATTCACGGACGACACAGCTTGTGCTTGGTGCTGAGCTATGCAAATTGCGCGCCTCAAGAGCATTTCAGCCAGACATTTAGGTACGTTGAGCTAGCTTGCTGGTCATGTTTAGTCATGATTCTGATTGTGATGTGCATTTTCCATGTGTATTCATAGCTTTGGCATCACAATCGTTAGAGTTATCAATGACTCTCATTCCACACATCAAGGCAGCTCTCGCGGCGCATTTTACTGATCGTCAGAAACTGCTTTTAGACGAGTTTGACCGCGTACTGCGAGACTACGCTGAGCACGACGAGAAAATATTTAGCAAATTTACAAGTATCGTGGAGGACCAAATCATGAAGCGTTTCCTCGAGAATGTGGTGACCGAGGTGCGTTAGACAGCCATAGTGCTGGCAGATAGCCCATAGACTGACGATGAAGTGTTGTGCTTTGTTCAGGTTGACTACGATTCCTCTAGTCTCACAATCCCTACTAACCCTATGCGCGGGATCACACAAAACACACTCAAGCTCCATGCAGTGCTGCACCCTGTTCTGTCCGCACCCCAGATGAAAGACGTGATGTCCCGCGTATTCGACATGTTCTCACAGAAATTGCCAGAATGCTTCAAGCTAGTGCAGCCTCGAACGATGGCCGGCAAGAAACGGTACGATGTGCTTTTCCTGGTCATTGTTGTTGTTCTGGGCTTTGCATGACAGTATTGTAATTCTTGCAGTGTCATGGAGGACATCGAGGTCTTCGTTCACGGTTTTAAAGAGGTGACCGAGCTAACGTTCGATGGTGACTCCCTCTTCCGTCATTTTCAAAACGCCTACAACGTTTCTTAGAGCTGTCGACAACTAAATACTACTACCACACTTTCATCCTCCAACATATCTTTATTGACGAGCACACGCACTGCTAGGCGGCAGCAAGAAAAAAACCCTGTATACTTCGTGTTTGCTTGTACAAGCGCCAAACCCATGCCTATGCTTCCATCTTTGCGCACCCTTACGGAGCGGGACTGTCCGCCAACGCCTTGATGGTGTCGAGCGATCCTTCCAGCGCCTTCTTGAACTTCTTGCCATCCGAGATACCGCTGTCCTTGTAGTTTGTGAGGCTTACGTTGATACTCTTGTTGTGCAACAAATAGCCTACGCCATACCCATGCGGTACCACAGCTCCGAACGAAAAGTACTGCAAGAACGGCATGGTCACGTTGCTCGAGGAAACCAGGAAGTTCGTGCTCTCCGCACGCACAGGGCTTGCCAAAAATTCGCTGGGGACATCATTTTGGCTTGCAATCGAGTTTAGTGCCGTCAAATGACGGTCCACGCCCAGACCCTTTTGAGCCATCTTAGCCATCTCGACATGGCGATTGACAGCACCTATCAGCAGCTCACGTTGCGTACCCACAGGTGCACCGGCTTCCACACTTTTGACAAAGGCTTCAGCCGCAGGTGTTGCTGAACGAATAGTCTCTGTACGGCCATGGTGGAAAACGCGCGTAGAACACGACTCGTACGTAGGTGCTATCTTGCTGTGCGTGCGATAGAAGGCTAGCTGGAGCGCCATTTGCGCTATACCGTCCGGACTGAGCTTCCACTGCTTGCAGTTGTTCTTAGCGAAGTTGTTGTAAACAAGGTACTCCGAGTTGAGGTTGCCGGAAAAGTCGGCAAAATGGTCCTCTGCCTTCTTGACATCCTCCACGAGGTTATTGGAAAGCTTCCAGCTCAGCTTCTCAGGTTTGGTAGCACCTGTGTATTCAGGCAATTCCTCAAGAGGGGAAAATCCGGAGTCAGACCCGCGCATATCGTGCCAGCATTCGTGCAGCCAACGGTTCCAGACTGTGCCGTCCGAGAAGGAGTGCTCGAAGTTTACAGTAAGGTGGCCATCTGGCTGAACCATTACCTGCACCTTATCGAACCAACGATGTGACCCCTGGCCGTGCAGTGACAGCTCCATGCGCTGCTTCATGTCAGTGGGTGATTGGTCCTCTAGTACCAGCATGAAGAGCGCCGAATCGATCACCTCCAGTGTTTCGGCATTCACAGGGTGGTGTGCCACAAGCTCGTCACGGATCTGAGCCCACGTATCACGCTCTTCTGCCGTAAGAGTTGACAGATCCAAGTCATCGTGGTCGCCCTTGGACGAAGTGTTAAGGATTGAATCGAGTTGAGTCTCCAGTTCCTTCTGCGAGAGCAGCTGCTTGCCGTCAGGACTGAGCACGTTCAACCGATAGTATTGATTACCCTTCATGACAACAATATGGTTCGCGCGTGGGTTGGATGTCAGCACGTCGATCCCCTTCTTTGGTACTTTAGCCGTGCCAAATTGACGGGCAAAGCCAGCCATACACTGGTTCTTGTCCTGTTCGAGTTCGCTGGTCTTCACTTTGGTCCACCACTTGACCATGGAGCGCACGAAGGCAGCACTGCGAGGCATCATGCCTGCCAGATTCCCATCTGTCTCGTCCAGTAGTCCATAAGACGGATTGACGTTGATGGGGCTTTGGTAGCGTCCTCCAAGGTACATCTTGTCCCAGTCCCCTTCAATGTAGCTGAAGGGATAGGAGCGTCCCATGGCCTGTTTGAGCTCGCGCTTGAGCAGCATCTCCTGCAGCTGACGCCCCTCTGCGCCCTGGAAGTTTTTAGCCAGCGCTGCATGCGTCTCCCAGTCCTTCTCACTCACCAATGGCTTGACGCTCTCGAGGTAACGCTGCACGGTCTCCTCTAACTGGGGCACTGGCAGTCGCGGCAGATTGTACTCATTCGTGGTCAGCATGCGGTTAAACCACCCAGGCTGCTGTGCACTACCCGCTGAGCTCAGCGAGCGCGCATGAGTCGCCAGAGGACGCATCGAAGAGGGCACACGCATCGCTTCTGGGCGTCGGCTGCTAGTTGCCAAATGATCGCAAGGTGCACAGTTAACTGCCCCGAGGTTTTATCAAGGATCCCTTAAAAACCCTAAGTTGAAGCTATACGCTGACGTCGACGTCGATGCATGGCATCTCAGCCACAGATGGAGCTTGCGTTTGACATGGTGTTCATTGCAGCACATATGATCTGCAATGTCTGGTGCTCCGTGGTGATAATATATTGATTGGCTACGTTAGTGGAGTAGGTCGCGGCTCTCGCGCTTTTGGGCGAGATAGTATCGTCGGAAACTCGACTGACTACTATTGCTGTGTGTCGGAGACACTTCTGCACTAGAAAGCTCGCCGGCGCTCTCAACATAGGGAACGACCACCGTGGATGTACTGCAGGGAGAAACACTGATCGTGGACTCTTGCTTTTCGGTTCGAGACAACTCCAAGGAAGGTGACGACTCACACAAATGCATTTTGTCGACCCCCTGTTCGACACCCGAACTGCACGCGAGGTCATGAGGTGGCGCCTTTGTATCTGTTCCTGCATCATCGTGATTGGTAAAGTGTGCCTTGAGGGCTGTGTATTTCCCGCGCTCCTCCGCAACTTTCCTAGCCATCTCTCGCTTCTCCACAATCAGCTCTTGGCAGATGGACTTCCAGTATCGCGCTTGCTCTCTCATCCCTGCCTCGATCGTTTTTTGCGATGCTGTGATGGTGGAATGCATGTCTTCAAGGAGCTCCTGTTTGATGCGGTCCATTGTGGCGCGTGAACTTATCAATTCCTCCTGTAAAGTCAGCACTTCCTTTGCTTGCTTCTTCTCGTACTCCTCACGTGTATGCTCGGCTTCAATCATTCGTGCTTCAAATATCCGCTGGAGTTTTAGCGATTCCTTGTGAGATTGAGTCAACAGATCTGTAAGCTCCACTTCCACCATTTCCTGCGTGGGACTAACGTAAATTGGTGCAGGCGGAGGGTAAAGTGCTGCATTCATGGTGTCCAGGACTTCATTCTCAACTAATTCGTTGGACCATGACAAGATAGACTCTCGCCTTCGGTTGGCCGAGAAGCATGGAGACTCGACTGTAGTGCAGGTTACTTGGTTGATGGTCTCCTGTGCAGCAAAACTATGGTCATCTCTGCCTTCGACAGTATTAACAGCGAGCCCAGCTTCCTTGCAAATGGCTACAATTGCGCTGAAGGTTTTTTGCGATGCTCGAATAGCTGCTTCAACGTCTGCGTCGTCATGAGACCACCGCAGTGCAGTCTTACAATCTGCGGTCAAGAGGTCGAGCGCTGAGGCTGTAGCGTCGAGAAAACTTTCATCTTCTGCCACGAAATAGTTGTCTGTGCCGAGGGAGGCTTCGTGCGCTGTCAACATCCTGCCAGTGTCTGCTTTGAGCCAAATTAGAGAGCAACCGTTATCGAGCATGTTGAAGTGCATCTTTTAGCCAATCCTGAGCGATCACATCGACGACCATTGGCTGAAACCAGTTCAGATCCCAACCAGCGCTTTCAAGGGGAAAAGCAGCACTAGACCAGGAGGTAAGTGTCGAATGTGACTCGTGTATTCCCACGCGCTGCGCAGGGGCTGTCGTGTGAAATGCCCTCTTTATTATCTCTAAATATTGACTGTGTATACCGCTAACAAGCAATCCCGTGTTTATCCGTTTGTCTACATGAACAGACCGATCGCATTAGCCCATTTCCACCCCATTTCATTCGCCATGAGTACCAAAGTACAGAAGTTGATGACCCAGCCCATCAATCTGATGTTCAGATTCCTGCAGAACGTGCGTGGGCTTTATTGCTTTTTTTCATCGGCTATTTTGTTCTCATGGCTGTACGTGATGTATGATTTCTCGCTTCAGAAAGCGCGCATCCAGGTGTGGCTCTATGAACAAGTGAACACGAGGATCGAAGGACGTATTATGGGTTTCGACGAGTACATGAACCTGGTGCTGGACGATGCCGAGGAGCTGGACGTGAAGAACCTCAAGCGTACGCCGCTCGGTCGTATCCTCCTCAAGGGAGACACCATCACGCTCATGATGAGCGTCGACGCAGCCAACGGATCCAACTAGCCGAGCACACCTCCAAACAACTCAGTAACGAATATTTCCCTGCCCATCAGGCCAAGTCAACGGATTGTTGCACGATTGCTGGATCATATTTTGGGAAGCACCCATGAACTGATTCTGGGTTATTGCGTGGAATCACATGTCTGATTTGACGCAGGACCAACATGACATCTTATCAAAGCAGCGCGGTCAAGGTAACAACAGATAGCACACTTGGATAGAGTAAATTCACTGTGTTGTGTCATTAGTGCGCAGCAACAACACTTGGTACTATCACCGTTTTCGAGTGAGTGCTTCCTACAGAGCCAAGTTGGCGAAAATGATCGCCATAAGTGCCGAGCCGAACAGCAGCAGCTTGGAAGACTGCGGGGTCATGGCAGCATCGGTTGGGCAAGTCGAGCAGTCGAACGAGGAGTTGCCGGTAATATCGCACAGACCACATGTTGGACTGCACATGGGGCAGTAACATGCCGACGAACCATTCGTCAGCACTTGGCACGCACCGATGCCGCAGTCGGTACGGGTTGTGCACGAATCTTCGGTGGCGCCACACGTGTCGCCAGTGTAACCCGGACCACAAATGCACTTTCCGGTTTCGGTGTTGCAGGTGTTGCCATTTTGGCAAGCAAGATCGTTGGTGCACCTGGTGCAGCGCTGGTTAGGCTTGCCCTTCTTACCGTCATACGACTTGCCGTCAAAACCTTCCTTGCAGGAGCACTCGCCATCCACGCAGTCGCCACCCGTGCCGCAGTCAACATCACACGCGTTTGAAACCTCCTTCTCGCACTTGTCGCCTTCGAAGCCAGCATAGCACATGCAGCTACGTTTCGTAATTTTGGACTTGCTCTTGTATGTGCAAGTGCCGTGGTATGTGCACACCTCCTTTGACTCGGCAGGGCCGCATGTAGTGGGGGCGCACGTGCTGGGGTCGGCAGCCTTGTTCTCACAGTCAGACACATCCAGGCAAACAAATTGTCCACTCACTTTTTCACCATCAATTGTCACCGTATACATCGAGTCGGCACTGCTTCCACTGGCCGTGGTGGTAGAGTCCCCACTGCCGCTGTCCATCTTAGTGGACGATGACGATGTAGAAGACGTCGTTGAAGAAGACGAAGCAGTTGTCTCTGCACTGCCACTAGCTGCAGCCGAAGAGGATCCGGATGAGGAAGCCTCCGTCTTCAAGCGACGACGTCCTGAACCGGATCCACTGGAGCTCAAGCTTAAGTTTTCCTCGGACACGAAGATGCAGTGAGCGTTAAGGTAGCCGATGTCGGGACTCTGGTAAGACGGGCACAGACCGGGCTGCGCACCGCGGCAAGCAGGGCGCTTGGACGTGTTGGGCGTGCATTTGGATACGACGTCGCCGTAGTTGTTGACGGAGATGCAGACCGTTCCCGGTAGTTCTTGGCGCAGTACGAGTCGGTCGTGCAGAAGTAGGCAGGATCGTCGTCAGCCGCCACGCTCATCGTCAGGGCGGCAGCAAATACGGCCAGTGCACGTGCGAGCTTCATCTTGGTGCAGTCGATTAGCTGTAAATACGAGTAATGGTAAATACGAGTAGAGAATGCAACAGCTCGGAGCTCCTCGAACCTGCTGGCAAAAGCTGAAATGGTCGTGGGGTTGCAGGCAGTTGCAGTTCACAGAAACGGCCGACGACTCATGATTGTGCTCGTCCGATTTCCGCAAAACACAAACGCTACACCAAGGTATCGTGCTGCTAAGCTACTCAGTAATAAACCCAGATTTGCAGCCCTGGTCTATAGAAGTAACGCCTATGCCAATAACAGACCCCTGCGTGAAAACGGGCGTTGTGCTGTTAGAGCACGCACGAAACATGAGCGGTATCCATAGTGAAACCAAGATTAAAATCAGTAGTGGAAATTTGTGTGCCCTAGCCGCGAGCGAGAGAAAGACAGTCCAAGTCCAAGTCCAAGTCAAGAATTGGCTCGATTTGTGCTGCTGTTTACACGTCCGTCGCCACAACTGCAACGCATTCGTCTGGTGAGGACATGTGCTTTCATGACGGGAGAGTGACACCATCCTTGACCCGGTAAAGGTTTCAACCCATGACTCGCTTCTGAGCGGGGCCAGAATTTTCGCCTTTTGCTGTCCGCCTTAGTCAAGTACAGCAAAAGGCGCCATGTATTCGGACCGAAGTGGTACAGTGTACCAAACCTTATGTGCATTTAATTTTGGCAAATCAAAAGTCATTAACTGCTTGATTGGCTGAAATGCATGCGAGTCAATTTTTCGCAGTTTTAATCTCGAAGGCAAGACCACCATGGTGTTCTACTACACGTCGTCCGGTACGCGCCGTGCATTTTACCATCAAGTAGCCGATTCTGTGAGGGTTTCCAGCAATATAACTTAGGATTTTCTATATTGTGTGTCCCTCTGAACGCGCAGAGGGATGTACCATTTACATGGGCAAGGACAAGTTCGAAAACGAAGACCTTATCCGCTATGGCTTCCTGGAGGATATATGGTGCGTATTCTATCGATGGCATCAGTAGGAACGGGCTGTATGCGACACTGAGTATGGCATATCTGCAGTTTCTAATGCATACGCTGTTTCTGGTGACTAGGTTTCATGTCGACGACTTATCGTCCGCACACGTCTACCTTCGTCTCCCTTGGTGTGTTGATGCAGCCGATTGGATACGCATCGTTATCGCAACATTTACATATCTTTTCTCCCACCACTTACTCTTTTCGTTTACTTAGGGAAAAACAAAGGTGGACGATGTGTCAGAAACATGTCTAGAAGAGTGTGCTCAGCTGGTCAAGGTTGGTTTCTCCGTGTTGCAAACTCTCGGTGATATTGCTTCCTAACTATTGTAAACTATCCTGCTTGCCTACATGCATCACTGTAGGAAAATTCTATCGAAGGGTCCAAGAAGAAGAGTGTCAACATTGTATGTGCAGACATTCGTCTCTAAAAGTTTGTATTGCAATAACTTCACTGTGCGCATTAATGCGAACGCGTAGTGTTATACGAGATGGCGCAACTTGAAGAAAACTCCGTCGATGGAAGTCGGCCAAGTGGGCTTTAACCACCCCGAGAGAGTATGTATCATTGATTGCAGTTTTTAAAATGCATTTAGACTATATGCATCTATACAGTGCTGATTGCTTCTTTGCAGGTTCGGTATTACAAGGTGGACGAAAAGGATAAAGCTATCATTAAGGCGCTCAACAAGACGAAGACCGAGTCCTATCCGGACCTCGAAGGTAGGTGTGCTCTGGCTAAAAGGAGTAGTGATGCTGCATTGTCCTAAATCTGCTACATTTTTTAGAGGAGCGCCGGCAGCGCGAGTTGCTGTACAAGGTTGAACGGAAGAAACAGCGTCTACAGTTGAGGCGACTGAGCGGAAGGCAAAAGAGCAATGGACTCAGCAGAAAGAACTGCGCAGCTACTCGTAAGTTGCAGACAACTTCTCTCCATCTGGGATCGTTCTAACAACCTTTTTGCGACGACTATAGGACGTTGATGACGAGAAACAACATAGAGACAGCCGACAAACTCGAGGCATCTGCCGACCTTAGTAGTGTCAACGCCTATGAGGAAGACTTCATGTAGATCGATCTAGTTGTCAGGCATTGCTGCTCACGTTCAACAGAGCGATTTTGGACACGATCAATGTATACATGACGTATACTGTATGTGTCCGACATTAAAAACCTTTAGGTGATGCCTCCGAGGTTTTTTGCCCTAGTCTCCATATGTTTTCTACCGGCACAGCGTCATCACAAACTCTGTCCATCCGCGTCGAGTCTGGCCGTGAATATGGCAGTCAAGGAGAGCACATCGCTGGATGCTGGCGGCGCCTCCATGACGGAGAAAATCGCACAATGCATGCGGATGCTGGAGGGGAAGACAGACGAACATAAATTTGCGGGTTTGCTGATGGTCACGAAGCTGGGGGAGCTACCGCCTGAGCTACTGAAGCAGGTCCGTCGCCAGGTGCTCACGACTGTCGGCGTCAATTTTTTCCTACGGCTTTTACATACTAAAGGTGCGTCGCCTACCACTAAACGACTGGATTGGTCAATTGCTGAATTGATTTTCCGGTGTTGTAGGTCCTGACGGTGTCGAGACGCTTTCGTCCTTTCAAAGTCTTGGTTTGAATTTGATTGCCAGGTAATGAAGTCATTCTGGTCGAGTCTACTATAGATATAGGGCCATATCTCACCCGTATGACATTGGTTTTTGGTGTCAATGTTCAGCTTCTGCACCGATCCAACAGTGGCGGAAGAGTTCGCGCAAGACAAACTCGTGAGGTTCCTGCTGGAGCAGTTGGGGTCGCAGTCAACGCCAGCTGAATCATCAGCCGACTGTGTGCGCATCCTGACGGGGTTACAACAGACCGAAAAGGTCAGCAGGTGCGGCAGCCAGATCAATCACTAGATGCTCTGCATGTAGTGAGTGGTGCCTGAGGGATCGTCCCTGTGCTCTTCTCTAGGTGCTGATGCATGATAGTGTGCTTGGACGCCTCTTTGGGGCAATCAAAAAGCGGAGCCGGTCTCAGTCAAGTCAAGATTTGAACGAGGAAAGCAAAGCGACTGAGCAAGACCCGCAAGCTGATGCACTTCTGGAAGAACTGTGGACTATGGTGAACAACATGGCTAGCACATCCGAACTTTGGGCCCATATCCACAGCTACGACTTCGAGTTTATCTGCTCCAACTTCACACACGTGCGTGGTACTACGGCTATTCAGGTGCTAGCCGTTTTGAACAGCTACATGAGATTAGTCGAGATCCACGAGGCACCGATGGAGTTGCTGAGCTCGCAGTGTCTTTCTGATATCCGTACGGGTGTGCTACGCTTTCTACGCACCAAGTGGGTACACCAAGAGCGTGATGAATGCTTGCGGTTAATTTACCAACTCATGCAGCACTCAGGGACGATGTGGATGCTCCCTGGTACTACGTTGCGCAGCCAAGCACCTCCTGACGAAGTTTCCGGCGGGAAGTTTATTCTTTTCCTGCTGAAACTGGTATCAATCGAGGTTCGTTTTTTCACGGTATTGGTTTGCGATGTGTTAATTTAATTTCCGAAACACTATATGGCTGTGCTTGATGATGCAGATCAAAATAATGCTGGATGAGGTGGAGCTCTCGCTCATCAAAATCGACGAAGAGAAAATTCAGCAAGAGGAGGAAATGAATCGTCGTGGAAAAGAGATCAAGCGCACCCTTTCCATGCTTCCTATTTGCTACGGCGTTGTGGAGATGGTTATCAGCGGGCTCGTCTCAAATTACGAAAGTGAACTCGTGCTCCCGTACAACATTCTGCTAGAGATGAAGGGCGCGTTCAATCAAGTGTTCGTGGTGGTACTCGAACTGTTGACACTTGTTCGCGACTACGTTCAGACTCATCGCTACCGCGAGCTTCGCGAGGCGCATGCAGAATCCGTCTATCACTTGATGCGGTAATATGCGCAAGCGTGCGTGTAGTCAGCGCCTGGATTGCAGAGGATTCGGACACAAGCGTTGACTTGGTGATTCAGCTGGTTCCTTTCATGGTGTGCTACAAACCATTGCTAGCCTGGGTGACAGATGATGCTGCACAACTCTCCAAGCCCGACGACAATCAGCTCGACAGCATAGATTCTGATGACGAGATTGACTCAGACGACGAAGTAGATGCTGTTTCGCAAATGATGGAGAAAGCTGCCGTGATTCACAAGACAGACAGTAGCATTGATCAGCTACACTTCCTGCTACCAGGCTTACTCCAACTCAGTGCTCTTCCTGACGGCGCTTCCATTATGTCTGAAAATGTGGAAGTCTTACGACGTGTGATGCAATTTTGCTGCACCATATGCGCCGATATCGCCGACGGCAACACTGAATTTGCTAACGTATCGACGCTGACGCTGTGCCTCGGCATCCTGATCAACCTCATTCTGATTCGCGGAGGAAATGAAAATGCAGGGGTTCCAAGACGTCGGGTGTTCCCAACGCACTCGAGTGGTTTCGAGCGTTGACATTTCTGCTGCCCGTCGCGTGCAAGCGGTTCACGATTAATGGTCGATAAGGACCTCACTGTGGAAAATAGGGGCGAAGACGACCGGTACGTGATGTTGCTGCACGTCGTCTGCGTGGTGTTGTTTATTGCCAGCCACTTTCAAGATAAGAAACAACACCCTTGTCGCTTGCCTGCCGCCATTGCAAGCCTCGTCACACCATTTAGCCATATCGTTGCCTGGATCGTGGAACACCCTCCTGATGCTAAAGCGGAATCGACAGCGGACCTATTTGAGCTAATGCGAGCGATGTCTGTGCGGTCAATCTTGACAACAGACTTGCTATCGCGGTGATACGTACTATCCCCGCGTTAGCAACCAAGAAGATCACCGCTGCCAGCGTGAAGGAGCTTGAAATCTCAGCGAATCCTACGAGAACTAAGATGCTTGATTTCCGGTTAAATAGGTAACTACGGTGGGCTTTCCAAACGAGGGCATAGCCAAATGTACTGTGATTTCTACTAATTCAAAACGGAATCGGGAGACTACTACTTCTAAGGGGCGAGCACATACGACGACGCTCACGAGGTTGAGATATTCTGTTCCTCTCCAGAGTCACTCAGCCGGCGCCGCTTGTCGACGGCACGGATAGTTTCTTGCTCTCGAAAACGACGACGAGAAGCGTTCCGGTGCATCATGGGTACCACAGGTTCAGTGATGCATGGCGGTAATGCTGAAGACAAGCCAATGCCCCGTTGCAGGACGCTGGCGTTCATGACTGGCGGCTCCATCTGCAGAATGGGGATGCCACTTGAAAGAGCCGCATGCGACGTCATTGTCAACTCGGTAGTCGACGTCGATGCGGAGTTTCTTCTGACTCTAGCATTGACAATAGCTCGGATGACTTGGTTGCTTGCCGACATCTCAAGAAGTTCAGCCGCTGGCATACGAGATTGGGACTGTTGCAAGACAATGGTTGTGTTGATGGCGTAGACGCTGTAACTTGTGTAGGCGTCCGTAGGCAATTGGTGGCGACAGGTAGGGCACGTGCTGTGCATCTTGAGCCAGGGTTCGATGCAATGCTCGTGGAATTGATGACAGCATTTGGGTAGCTCCGCGCAGGGTGATGTGAGTGCTTCCATACACACGACGCACACAGCATCTTCTCCATCTTTCCCTTGGCGAACATCCATCGGTTGGGCCTTGAGCGTCTCCATGAGGTCCATGGCAGCAGGTGACACACTGTTGAGCTGCGGGATAATGTAGCGGATGATCGAGTGCACCCAGCGTGGACTCTTGAACAGCTGCAGCACATCCTTGATCTGCGAATTGGCTGGCGCGGCATAGCGAACATTCACGCGGATGGCGAGGTCCATCGTTGTTCCACTGCTGGTCAATTGAAGAGTGAGGCCTTTCTCGGTGGTGACTCGGTTGCAACTACAAAAATGAAGCCGAGCTGGCTACAAGAGTCTGGAAGTATCAGTCGTCACGAATGATGGTCGCGATTCAATCGAAACCTGTAGACAACACTCGCGCGTACTTTCTCGGTTGTGGTCCTGAAGTCGCTTTTTGTGTTGCTTGGTGTTGAGCTGGCAATTTCGACTTTGAGCTTGGGGTTGGTTGCAAGGTGTTGCTGTCTGTTGTCTGTTTCCTGCAGGTATCTCAACCACGCTCAAATGAGATGCTGGTAACGCGATGCGTATATTTTGGTCCCGCGGGTAGCCCTGCTTTAAGGGGAGTGTATTTTGAGGACTGAGCATTTTCGCCTGGGTTTCACCTTCCGGTGCGCTGCGCTGTGATTGTCTAACCGCTGCTGGCTAGATTACGTTGACAAGCAGCGATTTGCAACGAAAGCCGACCATACATTTCTCAAGAGAGGTTGGGGGTAAGACAGCGCATTTTGACCCGTACTCCTGGTTCTCCAACGAAATCAAGCAGCTTCGCAGCACGAAAATGGATTCACGCAGCAATAGCCGAACGGAGCTGCCTACTGCACCTTCGTCCTCCCCGTTTCAAACATCCTCAGATATCTACGATAAGGATAGCTAACAGCTATACTTGAGCTGTCTTGCATCGAAATCGACGAACGGCACCCTGTACATTGCGTTCAGGCGTGGGCGCACTCGGCTTTTTCGACTTCAACTGACGGCAGTGAGGGCTATAGGGGTCAGAAGTGGGTGAACTTGAAAAAATCCGTCCAGCATTAGAGCCTACTGATTCAACCTGTAGGGCTGGCTGCATTACGGAGAAATACATGGCATTGACAAAAAGTAGCCATGTCTTATCTATCAGATTTTGATTTGCAAACATGTTGTGATGACGCCCGTACTTTGCGCTGATTGCGTACTGTCAAATCAGTAGATACACATGCTGTACGTGTAGCCATTCCACCGCCTGCATGCAGGCTACAAAAAATGCAGCAAAGTTGTTGCACTACTAAAGAGGTCGTCTTTGCAGAGTTATATTGTGAACAGAGTATTAACGCCGTTTCTCTCGAAGTGAAACCCTCTTTTCGCGTACAGTTTTGTTAACCTTTGACTGAGGAGCGGCGGCATCACAAGAAGTCTCAATTAGATGTGATCGTTTTGGGCAGCTCGGCATCCCAGTGGACGTGTCATACTTATTCATCGTCGCTGTGCATGTCAGGTCAATCGGCCATGCATTACAGTGAACATGTAGAACATTGCATTGCAGATTTGTAACGGATGCACCGAGTTGAAGTTGCTCTGACTAGTTTTGCGGTTTCGAAAACAGACAAACACTCGACCACCGAAATGATCTATCTCATGATGGCTACAGGTGTATCTATCTAGGTGGTTCAGTCTCGTCGCTGCTGGATTTTGGTTGGGTGTCGTCGTCCAGTGATGGGAAATCTGCTGGAGCGAGCACAAACGACGACTGCAGCGATGATGTTGATTGAGAACTCACCAACGGCCTCAATGTGCCAATTCGTGAGACTGTCATGCCACCTCGAGGTGGATCAGACGAGTCAATGACAGTGAAGACGTAGAGGAGATAGAGGTATCATCCGCACTGGTTGACTTAATGGCACATCAGCTGCGCCAGACAGCAACAACTGCACCTGCGTCTGAAGACGCTGAATATCCCTTTCTGCTTCTCCACGACGGCAGTTAACTCATCTGCTCGTATAGCATTTTGCTGTCTTCGTTCCACCCGAGCGAACGGGAGTAACATCCCGCTACTGGAGTTATTACGGCTGGGGGACGGACTACTAGGTGTACGCTGCCGCCGCTGCTGTTTTGATGGTGTGGCCCTCCCAGTGTGCAAAGGCACAAGAGTGACAGAACCTCCACTACCGGGGACCCCCACCGTAGTGGCATCAAGCGTGAGGTCGAGTGTTTGTGGTTCTTGCGATGGAGATACAGGACGTGAATAGCTGTGCGGAGATGAAAGCCGCTGTAGCATCCTTGCTGAATTCGACAAGGCGGCGCCTTCTCCTTCGCTGCTGGTAGCAGGGCCCCCTACGAGGTACAAATCACGTTTAAGATCGCGTATCTGAATTTGCAATAACTTGTTCTCCTTGCGCAGCTTGTTGCACTCCTCGATTAGTATGCTGCCATCAGCCACAGAATCGCGGCGAACTCGGTCGGTTTGGGCCTTTGCGTGATCCAGAGCCGTGCGGAGAGTCTGAATGGTTCGGCTCATGTACTCCATTTGCTTCACGGATTCATCCACTGATTGTTTGCAGTCATAACCCAGCGCTTCATCCGATATGCTGGATGCTACACTGAGGAGGGCAGCAGCAGAAAATGATGGTTGTTTTTGCTGCGTGTTCTTCACCTTGCTTTGTAAACTGGTATTGTGTTTTGCTGGTGAGTAAAATCCTCCACCACCAGGAGAATTCGGCACATTGGTGCTGGTTGATGCCATGATGCTGGGCGTGCTGTTGCTGCCGGTAAGAATCGCTCGCGGTGGTTTCTTGTGTAGTGTTTCCCCCATGACGTACACTTTGTAAGCGTCCTTCACTGCACTCTCCAGATCCTTGTAATTTGTGAGCTGGGTGAGGCGCGTGAATTCACGCGTCATCTCACCTACGGAGTACTCTTTTTGAGAGAATTCTGACGTAGCGCCTTGACCTCGTGCAACAGGGTTCGGATTTTCGCGTCCTTGTTTTCCACATCTTGCTGGATCTCTGCTTTGATACGAAATTCATCTGCCAGCTCGTTTTGCATCTCACGGATTTTTGCCTCCAGTACGTGCAAGTGTTCTTGCATTGAGTCTTCTCCGTTTCCAATCCGTCGATGCGATGCGATAGAACAGAGCGGAAATTTTCAAGCACTCGGTTGTCTGACTTGAGCCCGTTAATGGTCTTCTCCTTATCGTGGTTTGAAACGCGACAAGTTTCAAAGTGGCGTTCATAATTTGCCAAGGTCGTCTCTAATCGAGTCAATTTAGCACGCTCCGTTGATAATAACACATCGCGTGCGTGAGATGACGCCTTCAGCTCCTGCATCTTCTTTCTTAGTGATTCAAGCTTAGTATTGGCAGCGCTCACTTGTCCCTGCTTTACTGCTGTATTTTGACGTTCAACTTCGAGTTGGCTTGCAAACTCGACGCGCAATTTCTGCAGTTCCTGCTCGTAGTCGCCCTCTTCTTGGTGCAGCACTTCCTCAAACTTGGCGTGATTATACTTGAGGTCTTCGTGCAACCGCTTGATAACCTCATTCTGCTCCTTGGCTCTTGTGTAAGCTGCCTTACGTTCTGCATGAAGGGTGCCCCTGTTTTGACTGTCTTGTGTTTCTACTAGCGCTTCGCATCGCTGTCGCGTCTGCTCCAACATCTCCGATAAAGCGTCGTATCGAGCCACCTCTTGTGCAAGCTTTCGCTCGTATTGATTCTCGAGCTCTTGGGTCATCTTGACATGGTGCGCTTCAAGCTGCGTCAGCTCTTCAACATGTTTCCGTGTAGATAGCTGATGGCGTGCCTCTAGCTCTTCGTAGCGTACTCGTTCTTGGACTACAAGGTGTTCAGATCCCTCTTTCAGCACATGCAATCGATTAATCCACTCGTTTTCTTTTCGATGCAACGCGAACTCCACGTCTGCTTTCACTTGATCATGTCGCTGTTGCCACTCTAAAATCTCTGCCCGACGTTCTTCCAAATCATCTCGAGATACCAACACAGCATCCGTGTAGGCTACGCCTACCTTCCTGCGTTCTAGGGTCGATGACGATGTGGGTCTAGAGATCGAATAACTAAGTCGTGACCCTTTCGTTTCATCTTGGGCCATCTTGGAACCCTGATGCTGGAGCCCACCATTCAGAATTTTGAAAATGTTAACGCTGCCGTCCTCTCCGCACGTGATGAGCTGCTCGTTGTCTTCCGTAATGCGAATTTGGAGTATCCCTCAGCATGTGCGAAGTACTCAGCGACGTTTTTGTTGCTCAGTGGCCACGGGTACACAAGTACGCTACCTCCTTTTGTTCCAGCAAATAACCGCTTACAATCCTTCATCAGGGCCATGGACGTGATAATTGTGCCGCGAGGCAGGTCAAAACTCTTTGTCTCTTCGACCGATGTAATTTCGCGCACCTTACCATCGCTCCCGGCTGCCACCGCAACGCTGGGGTCGTTTCGGTCCACCACGAAAGCTGCGTATTGACACTGTTTTACCACGTGCTGCATTTCATCGCTCCGTGATCCTGTGCTAATGTCCCAGCGATAAATGGCGCCGTCGTGAGCTGCAGAAAAGAGATAAATATCGTCACGGCTCCAGCTCAAGCATCGAACGGCACCGATGTGCCCTGAGAAGGTGTGTACAGCCTCAAACGTGTACGAGCGGAAGGTTGTGACAGTAAGCCCAGAGGCGCAAGCAAATAGTTGTCCACCGTGAGAATACCGGACAAAACGGCAGGCCTTTATGGCAAGCTCTTTGACCTGGCGCAAGCTTTCTTGCAGCAACTGGTAGACTCGTACACGCTCTTTGAAGGCAACGACGAGCTGAAACCCAGATGGATGTACTGCTACTGTAATTGGCTCCTCCGGGCAATTATGAAGCAGTTCATAGTGAAGCAGCTCGAAATTCCACACACGCACGGTCTTGTCTGTGCCGCATGTCACCAAAATCGGTCGCTGAATGCATACATCCACTTGCAGCACGGCTCCTAGTTGATGACCCTGCATCGATGCAAGCATTAGCCACCCGTCCGCGGAACGACAATTGCGCAAAATCTAATAAACGTACATGACGAATGAGCTCGCGGTAGTCGATCCTGTCTTCCTGCTCAGTGTCAATGGCACTCATGGAAAATGTGATCAACTCCCTGCTTTTCGAGCATGCTACAATGGTTTCCGAGTTCGGCGACACTGTAATGCAGTCAAACGCTACGTCACCGACAGACACGGAGCGCACAAATGGAAAAGGGTCTTTGGTGTCATCCTACAAGTCGAAGCACAAAGATCAGTCAACCCACTTCGAAACGCGAAGGCAACACTCACCTACCGATGACTCGTAGATACTAAAGAAGCCAGCTGAACCGCCAAGCACAAAACCTTTTCCGTGAGCGGCGATGCACTCCATACGAACATGTGATGGTTGATGGCACCGAGATGAATGTGTGAGGTCAGCACTACAGCCATCAAGTGTGATTCGGAAGCACAACAGTAAACCGCGCTCGGAGATAGAGATCATATGCTCTTTCAACCAAGTATGGTCGGCAAAATGTTCTTGGTCCTTGAGCTGCGGCAAAAAGTTAGAGATTTTAAGTCGTTGTTGGTCCACACCCAGTACTTGAGGGTTGTCGGTCCGGAGACTGAGATGAAATTCGCATTAGTTGGGCTAATGTGAATGCGTGAACCGCGACTGGGGCATTTACACGAGGCCACGAGTTTCGCGTTGCTCACTTTCCAATATGTCACGGTATGTGCTGGTGCGTCTTCAAGGATAGCAAGAAATTTGTTGTCCGCTGAGAAGCTGCACGATACGACATTCGAGTTCGGCTGCAATGGAATACTTCGCAGACGAACTTTCGTGCCAATTTTGTAAATCGAAAGCGCGCGTGCTTCTTGTTCCCGATGTTGGGACTGCAATGCCACATGAGACCCTTTCGGTGGTGAGTTCGCCGTTGAAAGGCCTGTCGATGGGGATGCGGTCGCCGCGCTGGTTGCGGTGCCCTGCCCTAAAGTATTTGTCCACTGCTGAAATACTTCTGCCACGACCAAAAGTTCACGGTTGGGTGAAAGTTGGAAACTCTGGACCGACTTGATATGTTTCACATTGTGGAAGAAGTCCATACTGTGGTTCTCGAGATTGTACAGAGTCAAATGATGCGCTACAGGGTATATCACAACATTCTCGCAGGTAAAATCAACTACTGTGCGACCGCAAGAGCGAAACCCCAACGCATAGCTAAGAGCATAATAAACAAGTACGATAGATCAGCACTCATGCTTCTTGAGTCGACAGATGTGGACAACTTACGCGGGCTTGAGATGCAGATTCGCTTCTTTGTCATCATTGTTTGTGAAGATAGCGACATCATGGCCAGGGGCAGCATCAACCTCAGGGATTTCTCTAACCTTACTGTTCACCTCTCTATTATTCATTGTTTTGACGGTGATCAGGGATATTCACAGCCAGCTTCGTCATGCGCCGTTCCCAAGAATATTACAACAGAATGATACAGACTTAGCAACCTTTATTTGGGCAGCAGCGACATAACGATCCATTTTCATCGGTGGTTATGAAGTGGCGTTTCGAAACTATTTTCCCATGGGCAGTGAGCAGAACACTGCGAGATTAACTTAAGAGTTCATTGTCTCGTTGTCTACATTCAACTATTGAGGCGCATCCTACGGCCAAATGCTTGGTGGAATTTTTCATAAGCGCAAGAAGAACCAAGACCTTCGTGCGCCGTCACTTCACGACCTCAAGAAGTCTGTTCCCTTCGTTTGCCTCGTATGCATACCTAGAATATTATCGTTGATTGACTAGAGGGTTTATGCAGGTTTCGAGACACATACGCCAAATATGCTGATATCAGACAAGTGGAAACCCCTTCTTGCTTCGAAAAGGTATGTCGCCAACTCATAGTTATTCTTCTCACATGCGTCGGTACTAATAGTTTCTGGTTTGTACTTGCGTGGCTATTGCAGAGCATTTACAAGGCCATCTCCGGTCAAAAGGATGTGCACTCGGTTGAATACAGACAGGAAGATATTACGGACCCTCAAACGATTGCTTTGGCCGAGGCTCTCCTAGAAATACCGATCATCTCATCACTGGATCTACGCGATAACAGGATCACTGACGATGTATGTTTCTTGTTGCCATCTTTTGAGAGCTGATCTCATCACGACTTACGATATTATTGTTTGCCGAAAATGACTAGGGTGCCAAAGCTTTGCTGGAAGTTCTTCGACAGCAAGTCATCGCAGCCAAGACCCCACCTTCAGTTGATCCACGCACCAGACAGTCATTATACCCGACACTACCTGAGTACACGCGGTACGTGACGCAAGTAAATCTAAAAGGGAACGAGGTTTCTGCCAACGTTGTGGAAGAACTCTCGCAATACCTAGACATCCTTCGAAGGGAAGACAAGCGACTGGAAATTCGCTCGGCACTGGACCGAATCGACCGCAACAGTGCCGGCAGTATTGACGAAGAAGAATTCAAAGCTGTTTTGAAGCTTCTGACTGCATCCACCCCAACGAAAAAGGAGATCCGGGCGTTCATGCAGCAGCATACGTTGTCCACAGATAGCTCTCAAAATGATATCAACCTAGAGAATATTCTTCTCGCGAAGTGTGCAACGTCACCTTCGAGGAAAGCAGCAAGTCCCCTTGGGAGGCATTAGTTCAGGGACGGCATGCGATTCTTGGATCAGGGCGAAAAGCAATAGCGATGCCACTCTCTCCGGATCCTCCAAGTCCTTCACCCCGACACCACGCCCCAGTCACCCATCGTCGTCAAGTGGCCCAGTGGCCGGAAATGTCAACACTTTCCCTGATAACAGCACTCCCGAAGCTTCTCCGCTTGCATCGATATTATCCCAGGTAGTCCCTGTCGCACCACTTGACATGCTTAATGCAGCAGCGACCAAGCTGCCCCCAGCGCCAATTTCAAGCTCTTCAGCAGTTTTACAACCCACACAACATGCTTCTAAACCCCTCGACTCAAAAACTTCAGTGTCGTTACCAGGTCAGACATCCGTTGTCATGAAGACTCCATTCATTCCGACATTACCTCTGACCTCGATAACGCAGCCTACAATGAATCCGAGTCGATCAGGTACAAGCACGAGCGTTGATGACGAAGGGCAGCGAAATCTGCAGCTGATACGTGAAGGGGAGCGATTAGCTCCATCACTGCAGCCTCATCTTCTCCTCAGCACTCAGATATGAGCGATAGCTTAAGTGTCGCATCTTCAGTATTTGGTGGATCGATCTCTCAACGCCATGCGGATGACCACGAGCGTGACCACACTGCAGAACGGAAGTCTCATACACCTCCGGATATTGAGTCCGCTTCAAACGCCCTTGATTCACCCACCTGGCAACGAGATCATTTCTCACTAAATGACGAGGAGGAGGCAAGCATTGCGGGTTTTAGTGTTGCCCGTGAAGAGATTGAGGAATCGAGCTCAGGCGATGCAGATGATGATTTTCGCTCTACCTACAGCCATGGGGGCACAGCCAGCTTACAACAAAAGATGAGTGTATCAGGAAGTAGTAGCAACGACACCAGCGACAGTAAAAGCGGGTTATCGAGTTCGTCTCGGCGAGTAGCCAGCTTCCGGGAATGAAGCGCCAAGAGAATTGTCAGCAAGTGGAAACGATTTTCCCGGTGGGCGTGATGAAAAGCGCTCTCAACCTACTTCAACGCCTCGATCTGATGATCTATTGTCACTGACTTTCCGCGGAGCTGAAGATGGGAATCGATCGTCAGCTTCAATTGTCAGTGCAGATAAGTCAAACTTCTCAATCGACCAACCGGAGGAGGATGAAGGTGTGGACGATCATGTTGACTCGGTGACAATCGACGTGATCAAAGACGGCAAAGAGCGCACTGTAATAAAACTCACGCATCCCGACTTCAGAAGTGGCCTACCGCTGAAAGACTTTCCGGGGTTTCTTTCCGAAACTTGATAGCAATTCTGCTCCCGGAAAATGGTCTCTCCGATCTTGTGCTATTTGCCGATGTACGTCTTGTTCGCGGGCATTGCATGTGATGGTATCCTTGACAAAGGCAACTGACGACTTCTTTTTTTTATCTTGTTAGTGTCGCTTTCCATTTGTCATTGTGTTGGATATATCGAGAAACAAATTAACCAAGCTAACAGACGATGCGTTGGCACCATTCCCGCGGCTTGAGGTACTGAACTTGGCCTACAATCGGTTTAAAGCCATTACGGGGCTTATGAAAACGTTCAAACTCCGGGCACTCAATGTGAGCCATAACGCCATCCGTTCGGCAAACAATATCGAGCACCTCGTGCAGTTGGAGGTTCTGCAGCTTTCAGCAAACTACATCGCCACTGTGCACACTCCGGTTGCTGTCACTAAATAAGATGCTGGCTCACTTGAATCTTGACGGTAACCCGGTCGTTGAGACGGACGAGCGACAACGACGGAAGAACATTGTCCACGTACGAAATCTACTGCCGATGCTACAATCTCTTGGATCAATTGCTTTTGCCGGTTCTAAGGAGAAGAAGAAAGGAAGCAGCAGTCCAAGCACCATCAAATCTTTTTGACAGCGAACTGCTTCCGGACTCCCAGTCTCTTTGGGTCTCAACTGCTTGCAACCTACTCCACATTTCACAAGATTTCGACTCGACTCTCAGCTCGAGCCACAGCCAACAGGACGATGATGACTGGGAAGTTCGAGACGAGGATGCAGAAGATGGCCGCCCTAGAAAACCCCTCACTCGCGAGCAACAGCGTCTAAAAGATGAAATGCGAAGCCGTGCAGCCGGTTTCCGATCCCGAGAGAAAGCAATTCCATCGCCGCCAAAAATGAAAACATCCGTCTATTGCTTCGGCAAACCTCAGCTGACTCTTGTGAAAAAGAAAAAGAAGAAACCTGCACCGGCAGATCCCAGCGTTGTAAAAGAACAGCAACGCCGCGCAAGCCAACTCAGTGCCCCCAAACACCCTCCAGTTGATACGACATTGATGCGTCAGGAGCAGAAGCGGAAATCCAGGGTCAACTACCAAGCCCATTTGACTGTTGGAGAGCGACAGCAACTAGCACGTGAAATGGCGCAACGGCGACCCAGTGCCGCACCTGGTGCGACAGCTCGATCGCGATCTATGATACCTATCGGAGCCAACATCAACAGGGCAAGTACTGCCATGTCGGCGACTATAATGGAGGAACCAAGCGACCCAGAAGTCAATCCAGCACTACCTAGTCCTCCACACCCGTCGCCACTTAAAGACGCAATGGTCTTCCGGATCGATCCAGTCGATACCCCTCATTTACCGAAGGAAGTCCTCGCTTTCGTGTTGATCCACATCCGGTTGACATGGACGAGAAAGCTAACTCGGCAGTCACTAACGGGGTAAAGGAGGCTGGGTTCTTGCATGACTTGGCAGTCACGGATTTCCTCAGTCACGCAGAGGAAGAGTTTTCCACCGCCCTTACGGCTCTGAATGTACTGCTTTCTATGAGCGAGAAAGAGCAGAGCGACCAGAAGAAGTTAGCTGGTTACCGCGCAAGTCTGGAAGCTTTGGATATCCTAAATGAGCGTGAAAGTCAAGAACTGTTCAAGAAAACGGAAGGACACCCGGATGGTGAGCTACAAACGAAATGCACTGAGTGGTTCACCAAACTGGGCATTGTGAAGAAGTGTATGCGCCAATTATTGGAGAAGCTGGAGGTTCACGCACCGGGTTCAGGGGTGATTCGAGCGTATTGCCGGTGTCTTCGGTCAAATGAGCTGCGAGGAATCATCACCACTACACTGGAATCCCAGGAAGCTGCTGTCAATCAACCAGACGAAGTGGAGGGCAGCGCACACATTTCACTCGGAAAAGAATGCAACTCACATGAGTCAGCTACCAACGATGAGCCGTACGAGAAGCCAAACCAAAACCCCGTACTTGGTAGTGTTACCTCCCGTCTTTTTGCAGAGTCTTCGCGGATTGCACAGGATGAACATGAAGGCACATCTCTAACGTCCGTTGAAGAAATAACTCGTCAAAATGTCATTCATAACGACACGGATCTAATAGTTGGAGATACCGACCTAGACTTTCTTGAGTCTAATGATTCGGTGTTTGATGATGACAAGACCGAGGCAGCAGAAGAAACGAACATTCCAACTATCCAATCGAGCGAAAATTCCGATACTAACGATTCGGAAATGCAGAATTATGCTTCACTCTCAGATCCAGTGTCTGGCACGACGGCAATCACCTTGGACAGTCAAATGAACGATACTATCGCTAATAATCTTGATAGTATTCAAAATGCCGAAGACAACGTCGATGATGTTCAATGGAATGATGATGCCGCTGTTGATGGAGACAATGGCATGGAAATATCAAACACAGTGGCAGAGGTGGAGGCAGCACGTGACGAAGTTGTGGAGGACGTACGTGCTGTGAACGACATGCATGGAGAAGAGAGTATTCAAGACCATGACGACGAAAGTTATGAGAGTGCTGTTAAAGAGACGACAGATGACGCACCGGTACAATTTGAAACTACAGCAAGTCACGACGAGGATGGTGACCGGCTCGCTACTCCTACCGACCTAACTACCGAGCCTAATGAAGAAGACTCGTTTGAGCAGGAAATGGCTGCAGTATCCGAAGATGAAGCGGACGGTGGGACGGCTGATGAGCCGACTGAAGAAACCCAAGACTACCATAGATCCACCAATGAGCCAGCTATCGAGGAAGAGGAAGGTGAAGATGAATGTGAAGGTGCCGAGGCAGTATATGACTACAGCTGCGAAAACGAAGAAGCGGCCGAAAATGGTGCGGTCGAGGAAACTGGAGACTACAATGCGGGTGAAAATGATACTGAAGTTGCATACGAGGAAGCTAGTGACTACGATGTTGATGAACATGGTACCGAAATTGTGAATGAGGAAGCTGGTAACTATGAGTATGGTACTGAAGTTGCGAATGAGGAAACTGGAGCTGGAGAACAATACCAGCTGGAAGGAGTTGAGGATGCCGATGATGAAGAAGCAGAAATGTTTGGTGACTGGGAAAAAGGTTTCGATCCCAATTCCAACCATTATTTCTGGTTCAACCACGTCACTGGAGAAAGCTCGTGGACCGCACCAGAGGGATGGCCATATGAACTCGATGAACCTTTCAGTGGCGAAGGGTACGATGCTGGCGCTGAGGGGATGGAGGGCGAAACAGAGCAAGAAGATGAAGTAGAATATCACGATGGCACGGAGCAGCAGGAATACGATGAGGCTGATGCGCCAGGACAAGAGTATGAGGACAGTGCCAACGCTATGGAAGAGCAAACGTACGATTATGCAACTGAAGAAGGCCAGGAATACGACTATACTACTGAGGAGAGACAGCAATACGAAGAGAGCGCTCAAGAAGGTCAAGAATACGAAGAGAATGTTGCACAAGACCAAGAATATGAAGAAGAGTGTCATAGCGAAGGCTCAGATTTTGAGTTCGATGACAGTGACCTGCCCAGTTTTTGATGTCCTCATCGAGTGACATTACTCCCGAGTCTCTAACGTTATCTATCTGCTGCTCAAAGCCCAAGCACTAGAATCCTCATCATGGCGGGCACCAGAGAGCTGTGGCTTGCTTAATGTCTGCAGCTGCTTTCGCTCCGTTTCCCGAGCAGCATCTTGGCGTTGCTTGGGTGTCACTTGCCGTCTGCTGCCAGTCATACATTTCTCTAAGTGGTTGGTGTATCTTGATGCGTGCACCTAGCAGGGTACGAGATAACAAGCGTCAGGTTAATTCTACAGTTCCTAATGACGAATCCCGTTATCACCTCTCGCTTGCAGTAGAGACAGCTCACGAATACACTGTCCTGTTCAACCACTAGAATTTCACTTGGTTCTTCAATTGGTTCCACGTCGTAGAGCTCCTCGAGATTGAGGCCGTCCACAGTTATCTGACGGTATATCTGGTCACATTGCTATTAAAATATGGTGCGTAACACATAACACTGCATTGCGTTGGCAACTAACCTCAAAGCACTCGTCAACGACGACATCGTCGAGCAGGTAGCGACAGATCTGCTCCTCCATTTTGTAAGAAATTCATGCTGATAAATTCCGATTTTTATCAATGTGCATGAAATCAAACACTAAGTGAGTGAATAATAACCTAATCTAGGATACTAATCCTAATTTTCACTATCGTCATTTTCGCTGGCAGAAGGCAACTGAGATGATTGAGGTGATTCTAAACGACCGCCTGGGCAAGAAGATCCGCGTCAAGTGCAACGAGGACGACACGGTGAGTGACTTGAAGAAGCTGGTTGCGGCACAAGTGGGTACGCGGCCGGAGAAGATCCGCATCCAGAAGTGGTACACGATCTACAAGGACCACATCACGCTGGAAGACTACGAGATTCACGACGGCATGGGGCTGGAGCTGTACTACACATGATCTAGCCTGCTGTTTTGGGTGGACTGGAGACAAACTACATGACAATACACGTGTAAAACCACATTGCATTTTTGTGTTGTGTTGCCAACGTCGTCGTCTTGATTGTCACTGCCGGCAACTGTAACCAGGTGGATGCGACACAAACTGAGGTGCTGTTTCAATACCACATACTACCAATGTTCTTGTTGCCCACGCAACATGTAAACCTGTCACTGGCCCAGCTGATTGCAGATTCTCTGTGTGCGTGTGTGTGTGTGTGTGTGCCTGCTTTACTGATGACGTTGCGCTGAACTGCCAAGACCGTCAGGAAATACGTCGACAGGTCGTCAAGCGGTACAAATAGTTATAACTCAGGCGAAAACTCAGGCACCTCGTTGCGATAGCGACAGCGACAAAGACAGCGACAAAGACAGCGATAGTCGCCTGTATTGATCGGTAAGGGTCTCCGTTATTATATGACTCCAATCCCGAGCACTACATGCAGCGAAGCGGTGCATGACGACCATTTGAGCGTTCGTCGAGAGGCTATGTGTAGATAGCAGTCTGTCCCTTCGATGGCCGGTTCAACTCAAAATGCCCAAATTTGAGCTAAACTGCAAGCGCAATTTTAGCCATTCATATCGCTTGATTTTTCTATATCGACCAATCATGTAAATCTTTACCGGTACTTTAACCGGAAGCGACGGTACGATGGGCCTTCGGGCGCGATGTTGTTTTTCGCAACATACTCCACGCACAGTGCGGAAACACAGGCAGGCGGAGCGGCAGTCAGTCAGTCAGTCAGTCAGTCAGCCAGTCCATTCGTCCAGGCAGGCAGCGCATGCCGCCGACGCTCTCTTGGACCAGTAGATAGCGCAGGACGTTCGGCGCTTCAGGTGGGGCGTCAGGGGTCGGGGACGCAGTTCAATTCGCTGGAGACGAACTCACACCGTGTTACTACGCACTTGTGACAGATCGCAAGGCATAAAGACATTTTCCACCAACAAGTAGAGAAGACTCGGGAGGCTCCTGGAGCCCAGATACACAAGCGCCAGGATTCTGTGCTTCGCCCACTCAAAGCGCAACGGCATGGAGGTGCCGCACACGTTCGTGCGCACCGTCAAGGCGCAAGATCTGCGCTTCAGCCAGGTGGACGGCGTGCTGCATGACATCAAGACCAAAAACTCACCCACGTGGGTCATCTTCTCCTTCGCGGTTGGTGTCCGGGCTTGGCTTCTGAAGTTTTCTGTTGTTGAAATCTTGGAAGCGAGATCTTTGTTTAGCTAAGTTGTTGCTGTCGCTCTTATTGATGTTTGATGACTGATAGGACCAGCGGGAGAAGCGTAATACACTAAAAGTGCTTGCGTCTGGGCACGGTAGCATCTCAGACCAATCCAAGTGGCCACCGGAGCTCTTTTCACCTAATGCGCTGTGCTATGGACTCACGAGTGTGGACTGCTACGACGAAAATGCGGCGCCTGTGAATGTGCTGTCCTTCTGCTGGAAGGAAGGAATCTACCGATCTACCTGCGCACGAAATATGCAGAGTTCAATTACGTCATTCGGGTGAGCGTTGGATATCTAAGATTGTTGGTGCTGTAAGCAAGATAGGAATGGCTACTAACTTGTCCGCTTTGTGCAGAAACACATGGGAGCTGTAGCACACGTCACGTTGCAAAATCCAGAGGAGCTTGTGTACGATAACTATCCTGAGCTCTTCTTGAAGGGCATTTTTACT
Organism: Phytophthora kernoviae; assembly: GCA_008080845.1. Taxonomy (NCBI): domain Eukaryota; phylum Oomycota; class Peronosporomycetes; order Peronosporales; family Peronosporaceae; genus Phytophthora; species Phytophthora kernoviae. The sequence goes on along the minus strand of VKKV01000051.1, from coordinate 98,594 downwards.
TACGATGTTTGGTGGCTGGTAACAGGGACGGATCCGTGTTTCTGCAAACCCCACGGCGGCGACCACGGAGCTCTTCCAGGCGATTTATTACGAATGACATCGAATTCACTCCAGAGGTGACGCAAACTGTGCAGGACATTCGATCAGATACGTCGCCTTTCAATTGGGCGGTGTGCGGCTACGATAACTCGGACGCCGAAAGTGTGACACAAAGGATGGTTGTGGTGGAAAAGGGCATGGTAAGTTTATCGTATCTGTGGTCGATGAGATGTCTACACACGCCCTGATGTTTCTGCCACTCTGTAATACAGACTGGGCTCTACGCGTTGAAAGGAATTGGGGGATCACTTCAGTGTTGGAAGAAGGGAGCACGATGTACATTTACTTGCGCGTGGACGTCCCGTTACATCGCGGAACCGAGCGCATTGTATCGAAGTACGTGCTTGTGACGTGGCAAGGGACGGAGAATAGCTGGGGTGGGGGCACTTCGGACGATGAAGTGGAGTTATGGTTTGGCCCGACCTCAAATGGAGATAAATCTCCTCAGCGACGTGATTCTTTTGCATCGAGTTCCAAACTACAGCGTGCAGTCACTGCCCATGTCCACGGGAGCGAGATATATCGCGTATTCCCTCACCATGTACGTTAGCCTCGTCCGCTTCAAAACATATCGCCGATACATTTTATTAATGGACTACGTATTGTGTGTACAGGTACACTTCTTTGCAAGCACTCTTTCAGAAATAGCTGAGGAAGCTATCCGCGAGCGTATTAGACGAGCTGTGGATAATGATTGCATGCTGCTTCGAGTCGTACGTATTCTGCCAATATTCTACTTTTTATTCTTACATAAAACTAATGTATAACGTACCACACTTACTTGCCAAATAGGTTTGCATCCAAGTATCGGGTGACACACAAGTTCCCGTTTGCTTAGAAATTCCATTCGATGCCACTGTGGGGGTACTTCGACAGGAAATTGCGTCAAACATTGGAATTCCGAAGCATCGTCAACGTATAGTGTGGATTCGACAGACAGATGATCTGGCTAAAGGTATGCTGTTGCAGCCGTACGCATTTATGTGATGAGATGCGAAGTAGAACGAATTGTGTTATCTCACATATTTGTGGTATTACTTTGCAGATTCACAACTTTCGACTGCTGTGATGCTGGAGGACGAAAACGCCGGAATCCGAACAGACATCGGCCTTGCTCACGGTGACAAAATTCATGTCGATGATAAGGATAATGGCGAGAACTCTGTTCTTGCAAAGCTCTATGAACAGGTACATCCAGCCATCATATACTGCATTGCTTGCTTCTGTTAAAGATCTAACGTGGAAACTATGACGTTGCAGATCAATTCGGGTACCGCGGCTGTGAGTCTGTCGGCCGAGCGGCGACACGAAGTACAGCGAACAGTGGAAGCTCGCGAAGCAGAGTTGAGGAAGATTCTCTCCGTGACGCACTATTTAATTCGACGGAAGGCACGCGAAGATCTTAAACCCGTTGCACGCATGACAGAAGTAGTTGAAGAAGCAGTAGCGCACGAAAGGGAGGAGAGCGATTCGTCTTCACCAACTAGCCGTCATCCGGCAGTTCACCGCGTGGATTCGTCTGTTTCATTGACGAGCTCGATTTCAGAAGAGCTTGCCAAAGAAGATGTCTCGACATTGCAGGAGCAGGCACGAGTCCTCGAGTCACAAAATCGGTATCTGGAGATTCCGTACGAAAGCATTCATATCCTCAGTGGCAAGGAGAATGAACTGGGCTGCGGAAAGGCGGCTACTGTTTATCGTGGGCTCTGGATAAACCGGAACGGTGCTGCAGAAGTGGCAGTGAAGTCGTTCCGTTACGCTCGGTTGACGGACAAGATCCTGGAGACTACAGACAAGAAGTAGCGTTGCTCAGAAAACTGAAGCACCCGAATATTGTTTTATTTATCGGAGCATGCACGGACCCGAAGTTGATGATTCTGACGGAGTATTGCTCTCGCAAAAGGTTCGTGGTCCAGTCGGGTGGCGAAATGGCTTGTTACTCATTTTAACGTATCACATGATTTGTTTGTGTTTAGTCTATTCGAAGTCATTCATGGCAATAATTTCGAGACGATTCCTTGAAGGTACGACACATGCTATCACGCTGTGTGGTTTGATGTTGCACGTGCTGATTTTGTTCCCTGTGATCCTTTTAGTTCAAAGTACGGATGATGCTTGATGCAGCGCGAGGTATTCAATATCTTCACTCTAAGCGCATTATTCACCGCGACATCAAGGTGAGCAGAAAGGTTTTAGTGGGTCTGATTTCATCAGCTTGAACTAAGCTCTTGTATGTTTCTATGCCATAGTCCCACAACTTGGTGGACGACGACTGGCGCGTGAAGGTAGCTGATTTCGGCATTAGTAAGGTTCTGGACACAGATACCGCATTCACTCAGTGCGGCACAACAGGATGGTAAGACTTTGATATACACCTTGTGTGTAACTGGATACCTAACATGCGCGTCTGTGCAGGGTTGCCCCGGAAGTGCTGCTGGATGAAGATCTGGGGTATACAGTCAAGGCTGACAACTGGAGGTATGATGTTATGTCTTCTCTTGCCGGCCTACGCGCCAATTTCATCAACTGATCCATTGATGTTCTGCCGGTATTTTGTTATTTTGCGAGAATAGTTTTGCCATTGTGATGTGGGAAATGATCGCTGGTGGGCTGCAGAACCCGTTCATTGGGATGGCGCCGATTAAATTCTACAACAAAACGATTAACGCTGGCCAACGACCACCAGTTCCAGAGGGCATGGACAGCGATTATGTGGAGCTCATCACAGAGTGCTGGAAATCGGACGCGGTCGACCGACCGTCTTTTGATGTGATCGTGGATCGTTTGAGCGAATGCTGCTGGCACTGGGTGCAAGCATTGACCTGCCGCCCACATTCCAGGGCGGTTATCACCAGCAGTCGAACCCGTAATTGAGATTGAGGCTAGCAGCTCGAGACCTGCAGAGACATCACCCGTGTTGGTAATTTTGAGCGACAAAGTGGTCTACGTCGAGTCCTGCGAATCCCTGTACTCGGTAGTATTATAACATGGTGCTGATAGAGAGCAATCGAAAGTATCGACGAGGCAGAGAATTCAGATGATAATAATCCGTGTTCCGCTACAATTGCCGTACTAAGCCCCACATTCTACGATTGGTTGAAAACGAATATGACGACTGAGGGCTCGGCGTGGCTGTATGAGTTGGTGCTGGAGCTTGTGGCGCTCTTCGGCTTCCTGTGCATCTTGCTGAATATCCTCCTGCCACTGCTCGCCTTTATCTTGCGCTTTGTGTTGGTGGAAATGCCTCATGAGTGGCGCGAATGGCAGCTGGATCGTTCGCAGCAGCGTGAACTGCGGCGTCTACAGCGAGGTGTTGACGCTCTAACACGTCGTAAACTGGTGGTAGGAACACGCAAGGCAGTTGGCCATGTGCAGGTTTCTGTGAGCTCACTTGATTGCGTCTGTTTGCGTCTGCAGGAGGAGCAGGAGACCCGGCGAAGGACGAGAACTGGAAGCGCCATCAAGAGAAAGCAGGCACAAGCGACTACCGAGGATAATCTTCAATCTGCTGCTGACCGAAATGGGATCAGTGGCGCTGGAAGCTCACGGGCAGAGCGAGGAGGCGAGGCTACCTCTAAGCACAGACATGCGACTCCACCCCGTCACTCATTATCTACTCAACGGCCAAGAAATCAGAGGCGTCCACAACACATGGGCATAGACGAATGAGGTACGACTTTCCGTTATGATGCTGCAGTGTAGTGGCCCCATTGTAATGTTTGTGGAGCTCTGCGTGCAGGATCAGGAAGACCTAGCTTGATATTAAGCCTTGGGGCGCAGTGAACGGGTCGCATACCTGTATGCGAATTTGCTATGTCATTGTCGAGTCTCAGTATAGAAATTCCCTTCGTGAATCAATGGCTGGGAGCTCGTGTACTGCTGTTATCGTGCTCATGTGTGGCCTCCCTGCCGCAGGGAAGACGACACTGGCGAAGCACTTTACGTCGAGTGGCAACACCCCCACAAGACTGTACGAGCGCATCTCCTTCGACGACCTTTACGAGCAAGCTGTTAACTATGCCGCCGAGAGCAAGACAAGTGAGTTTAACCCCGACATTTGGCAGACGTGCCAGCAAGAAATGGTGGTACGCGTGACTAAGCGGATCGAGCAGCAGAGTGCATTCATTACCAGCAATCCAATGCAGCAATTGGTGCTACTTGTAGACGACAACTTCCAATACCAGAGCCTGCGCAAACGCTTTTCCACCTTGCCGCCGACTGTAAGCCTTTACAGCTCATTTAGCTCACGTCATTACCGTGTCTGATATGTTATTCATGAGTTGTAGTGAACTGCGGTTTTGCTGTCTTGTATATGAACGTCCCGGCTGCAATCTGCCGTGAGAGGAATGCTGTCAGAAGTAAAAGGCACAAATCCCCAATGAGGTGTTCAGACGGATGGAAGCTGCATTTGAAGCTCTTAATAGCCGCCAAGATCCGTGGGAGATCAACACTCGAGAGTGGAGTCATGAGGTAGACGATGCCAATATTGGCGAGTTGATGGACGTTTTGATCCAACAAGCTGAAGGTGAACTCGAAGAGCGTCGACTTCAGCTGAGGAATAGGCAGTTCGAAGAAGCGCAACGGGTGAGTGCTTCACAGTGTTTAGACTCCTTAGCATTACATCTTGTCTTGATCTTGACTGTTTGTTTCCTTATGCTGCTTGTCGGCAATGTGCAGCGCCACAATCAGTTGGTGACGCAACAAAGCGTTCATCACCTTGTTGACTTGAAGCTTCGCCAATGGATATCGGCACAACTCCGAGATGAAGTCAAACTACCTCCTAGCCTGACCAAAGCTCAATACGCATCCCAGCTGAACCAGCGCCGGAAGATCTTTCTCGCATCGATGAAAAGGGACGATATTACACAGGTTGAAGCTGAAGATACCGCCGAGCAAGTGGCAGTTGTGTTAGTTCGACGCTTCCAGCAGCAGGAATAGCATGGTCTCAACAATTGAAACCTCTCTGTGTCGGATGCACTTCAAAGGTTCTCAAGGCAAAACGACCGCTTCAGTTGCCCCTCGTGGAATTCTCATTGCCGTTCTCATCGCTTTGGACTCGGTGCAACATCAAATAATTTCAACAGAACTCGACTGGACGGTGTCTCAATGGCTCGAGTGGTCGATTCGCCGCATTTTAAGTTGAATGAGGTGGAAAGTTTTGCGAGTGACGAAGAAATTGACATTGAGCTGGGCACACAATCGGACCCGTCCTCCAACACTGCAGGTGTACACAACGTCGAACACGACACTGCATCACTCCTTGTTACTACAGACAGAGCTAAACGTGGAAGAACCGCGCTGGTAGTCGTTTCCGTCCTCTTCCTTGTTGGCGTAAGTGTCGGATTGGCAGCTCGCTTTTCCCGTCAAACGTCTCAATCATCGAGCATCAGAATTGGTGCCGGTTTCAATGAGTCTTTCGGAAGCCTGGAGAACCTGGACACTGTCGAAGATGAAACCTTGCAGGAAACCGGAGTGATACCTTTCCTTGATGTACAGTTCTCCCCGGACGATCGAGCACTCTTCGCTCTCAGTAAAGAGCACTGGAACTCCTCCTTCGTTGTGTACCCGACTGTGGCTAAGCACGCTGCACCCGTAGAATACGGAATGGAACGGGTGGCATCTTGCTGGAAACCAATGACTTCACGTTCCATTTTGAGATGTCTTCTAACGAACAGCACCTGTTGTTCATACAAGAGTATCACTACGCCAGTCTTCGTGAAAACAGCAATGAAGAGCTCCAGCAAGTCGTTGATGACAGCCAATGGCCTGGTTACATCACGAAAGTGCCCATTTACATCGAGACTAACACCGCATATTACATCCCCACTGACCTCTTCCTCGCAAATGGATTCTTTGTGTCATCAAAACTCTCTTCACGTGACTTCAGTCCCATTAAAACGCAGTCAGAGTCTTTCACGCGAAACACAATGTTGTATGTGGAATACGAACTTGACTCCGGGATGGTGGGGTTAATTTCGCCATTGGTTTGCTGCCAGAGCAGGTAATGCCTCAACGAGTGGCGGATGATCGGATCGGGTACTTTTCCAAGCGCTACACCGAGTATGGTATGCGTGGACAAGATCTCGGCGACGACAACGGTTTTCACTGGTGGGATCCTCAGACGACAGTCATTCATCGTCGCAAACTCGAGCTTGACCCGACCACAAACACAGTGAAAGATCCTATCACATACTACATTGATCCATCCGTACCGAAGGAGTGGAGAGAGGCATTTGCTGCCGGTGTGAACGCTTGGGCCCCAGCATTTGAACGTATTGGGTTTACTAATGCCATACGCGCAGTCCTTCCTGGAGATAATGACTGGCCCGCTGACTACCGTCTGGGTGATCTACGCTACAATAGCATTTCCGTCATGATATCCGAGAGAACGTACGCGCAGGGCCCGACAATTACGGACCCGCGATCTGGAGAAATTTTACACAGCGACATTACCTTTGAATATGGTTTCTTTAACGAGGTGATAGCGGACTTTGACCTAAAATCTCCCGTTGGCCCGCCACAAGCCGGCACGGATGCTAGCTCCAATGCAAAGCATGCCTTCGATCGTACTGGCCGAAACCAACAGTGTGGGTTCGCGCAAGACTCACAGCACCAGGTTGATCGGATGCTTCTTAGTACCGTGGCGATGGACACCGATGGGTATGTGCCCAAACGGCTCATCGCACAACACTTTTCGGATATTATCATGCACGAGGTCGGTCACACGCTTGGTTTGCGGCATAACTTCGCTGGATCTTCAGCATATTCACGCGATCAATTGCGCAATTCTTCCTTCGTTGAGAAGCACGGAATTTCGACTTCCGTCATGGACTACTTACCCGTCAACATTTTCTCTGACCTGACTGAAGCCGAAGCTGAGGCACACACTTTTACATGACCACGATCGGTGCCTACGACTATAGCGCCATCGCGTATGGATACTCTATAGTAGACGGCGAAACCCCGGGCTACAAGCACCCTCGACTGACGGAGTTGGCATCTACCTCGCCCATGTTCCTCACGGATGAAAACGTCGAGCATCTGCTCAACCCGTATGGACAAACCTTTGACTTGTCATCCGACATCGTCGATTATGCTGCCGATCGTCTGGAATTTGTCAAGCGCACGCGACAGAGTTCAGCCCTTTTAAACAAAATCCCCGACGATGCATCATGGACCACGTTTTGGCAGCGCGAGAGCGTTTTACTGCGCATGATCGCCCAAGCCATCAAAAGGTGGACCCTGTGCTAGGTGGAGTAAATGTTACCCACGCACATCGCAGCAAAGGTGAAGAGATGTATCGTGCTGCGGTTGTGCCGAGGGCAATGCAGCTTCAAGCACTTGGCGTTCTGGTGAGAATCATCCGCAATGAAGACGGTCTGTTCCCTAAGTCCGAGGTTTATATGTCGTATATTGAAGTGGTGGGGTTCATGGGCGAAGACTGCAAAGAGCCAAGTCTGGATTACGGCTGTCTTGGGCGTGGACTTGTGGATGTGAACGCCGCAATTATGGCTGTCATCAAAAGGCGATTCACACTGTTCTTTACTCTGCACTGGGGCGCGTCGTACAGCAGGATGCTGCAAGTCCGTTGGGTGTACGAGAAATTCTCGAAGCAGTCGGAAATGCCACAGCTATCCACGAGGAATCGCTCAACCAACAAGTGTCCACATTCCTTCATGAACAACTGCACGATATGATAAGTGACAGCACGGTGGACTCGCGCATCAAGACAGCTATTCAGGAAATCTGGGGTTTACGCCTCCACCGCCCGTCGTTATTGCTGGCATTAAGCAACCGGAAAGAAATGAGTCCTCAATCATGTTGTGGACGAGTGAATGTGAATGATTTGTTCTAAACATTTAGAATACCAAATATACGAACTTAACGTTGAAATAATATTTTTTGTTTTTGAAGGTGGCGTTAACGCAACGTTGTTTAAGAAGAATCACAACGTCACAACAATTTTTCGGCATCGTTAAAAGCTTAATCCGACGCAAAATCGATCTCAACTGGTTAAATGAGGTGCGGTAATTTGTCCGGCATCACATGCTTTAGCCTATTTTCGCTGTCAGCGTTTCGCAAATTTTGCTGTAGCAAAAGCGACGTTAAGATCGGAAAAGGCAACGTTATGGACATAAAAGCTGCCTCTACTAACGTTGCAGGACCCACTTCTGGTGTGCGGAATGAGAAAAACGTTTTTTTGTTTTTGTGTAGACGCAATTTGGTTGTGCGGTGGAGAGCTAAGCAATGTCAGCCATGCTACTCACTCGTCTGCGCAGTCGCTGTGCCATCCGACTATCAGCGTTTGCTGTACGAGGCTGTGCCTCCCACGCTCCATCTACCGACAAAAATGGCTCCAATGTGCGTGTGCGCTACGCCCCCAGTCCGACTGGATACCTGCATCTGGGTGGTCTGCGCACGGCGCTCTTCAATTATCTGTTCGCCAAAAGCTCCGGTGGTCAGTTCATCCTACGTATTGAGGACACTGATAAGGTATCACATTCTAGACGGGGTATCGTTAACGTTTAATGCATATGTATTGCAGTAACTTACTGACTGGTGTTATGATAGACCCGACAAGTGGATGGATCGCTGGAGGCGCTTGTAAACAGTCTCAAGTGGTGCGGAGTCAATGAGGACGAAGGTTAGCAACTAAATTTTAGTGTTGCCTGTTGAATATTATTCTCATTGTGTTATATTGTGCAGGACCTAATGTTGGAGGTCCCTACGGCCCGTACATCCAGTCGCAACGATTGCCGATTTACCAGGAGGCAGCTGAGAAGTTAATTGAGGTGAGATTTATGTCTGTTAGAGCTCATTATATTGCTATATTGTACATTTATCGCGTGCGCGTGTGTGTTTTAAAAATGCAGTGTGGTCATGCGTATCGCTGCTTCTGTACCACCGAACGGCTGCAAAAGCTACGAGAATCGCAAACGCGTCATGGCGAAGCGACGATGTACGATCGCGTGTGTCTTGGTCTGGACGAGAAGGATGTGGAGACGCGAGTTGCAAGCGGTGAACCGCATACGATTCGCTTGAAAATTCCTGAAGGCAAGACAGTTGTCAAAGATCTGCTGCGTGGATACGTGCAGTTTGAACACTCCGGTATTGACGACCAAGTCTTGATGAAGAGCGATGGCTACCCGACGTATCACCTCGCCAACGTCGTGGATGACCACGCCATGCACATTTCCCACGTAATTCGAGGAGAGGAGTGGCTCCCTTCAACCCCGAAGCACGTTATCCTTTACAAGGCGCTCGGATTCGAAGCCCCGACTGTAAGTGAACCAGTTCAAGAATAACGATGGATGCAACCTTTGTTTAAAGGAAGCGTTTGCGCAGTTTGCACACTTAGGTCTTCTGCTGAATGAGGATCGCTCCAAGCTGTCCAAGCGCCAGGGTGATGTTGCCGTTGAGGACTTTCGGGTAAGTTGAATTACTTCGCTCGATTCCCTCAAGCCAGAAATCACTTACTTTACTTCGATCGGTTTATTTATGCAGGACAAGGGATTTCTACCTAGTGGTCTCGTGAACTTTGTTGCTCTTTAGGATGGAACCCTGCAGGCGGTAACAACCAGGAGATTTTCGAGATGAGGGACTTGGAAAAGCATGTAAGAATTATGGTCTTGATTATGTTGCATTGATCTATAGCTAATTTGATCACTCATCTGTGAGTACAGTTTTCTATCGAGCACGTGAACAAGGCAGGTTCAGTTGTAAATGTGGATCGTCTTCGTTGGATCAACTCGCGACACGTGCGTTCGCTGTTTGCCGACGAAAATGCATCCGAGGAGCACAAGCGCTCTGTCGTGAATAACGCGTTATCAATGATGTCGTCGACCCTGGAGGAGGCAGGGTTGTCATCAGTTCCATCTGATGTGATAAACCAGTTTGGGCTTGGCTATGTGTGGAGAGGGATGGATCTGATGAAGGTGCAACTTTGCTTGACGCTCACTATGCATGAACATACGCGACCAAAATTTACTTAGCTTGTGCTTTTCTCGTTGTGCGTTTAGGAACGCGTGAGTGCACTTCCTGAGTTCGGGCCTTTATGCATCCCATTTTTCACAAATCCTGATCTCAGTACTCCTCTGGCTCAAGAGATGAAGGCAAATTACATCGATGGCAGTACAACTGAGCTTGTGGCCGACGTGTGCGCAACGCTGCGTGATCTCTCCGATGAAGATTTTAAGCCGGTACGTCGTCACCTGGGCTTCGTTTGAACTCCCGTTCTGTTTTTCACAATGCTGCCATTTGTTTTCGTAGGATATCATCACTAAGAGCATCAAGACTGTCGCGAAGAAGCGGAAACTGGGGCTGAAAAAGTAATGATGCCTTGTAGAGATTTGTCACGAAGCGAACTTGATACTGATACGTGCTGATGCTGTTCTATCCAGGGTGCTAATGCCAATTCGTTACTATCTGACGGGAATGGATGTCGGTGCTGGTCTTGGTGACACGATCGAGCTGCTGGGCCGGGAGACCGTTCTACGACGCTTGACATTCGAGTGAGCAAGGGCATCTTTAAAGGCTTACTACAGTAGAACGTGGTATGCCTAGCAGCTTAGCTCAATAGAGATAAATGGATCCATAACGTTTCATAAACACAGCTATTGCATAGACTCGTGGTGATCCTTTCGCGCACGATCTGAATAAGCAAAAATGGGTGTTCATGTTTGGAGAAGTCAACACAAAATATAAAGTAGCTGTGTCCACGAGCTCAGTTTTTCTTCCGCTGACTCGCTTGCCTAACATGCGTCGTGCTGCCAGCCGTTAGCTTTCGGCTTTTCGATCGCTTCACCGTCTTCTTCGCTGCCGAAGTTTGCTTCCCGAAAGCCTGGGAAACTTTCCCCGGTAGAAACACCTTGTTGGCGGTCTTCTGCTGTTTTTTTTGCGACTTTTGCTGCCTGACCCAGCAATTGTGATACTCAACTTAGTCTTTTTGTTGTTGAAGTGCGTCACCTGCCGCCCTGGAGTCTTTGCCGACTTGGTTTGCTGCTGCGGCTGGTTGGCACGATTCTGTTGCACTATACGAATTGGTGACACAACCTTCCGTGGCTGCTGTGGTAGGTTCTTCTTCCGTGCCTGCTTCCCAGCATCATTCTGCTTGACAACCTTTGGCCCGACTACCAGATGCCTTGAGCTCTGTGTCAACTTGTCCGCTCGCATCTGACGACGCAACTTTGCAGTGGTCGCAGCAATGCTCGTCTTGGTCTTGGGTTGCTGTTGAGTCTTGCCTTTTGTTGCAGCTGGTGCCACCTGCAACCCACGATTCTTGTTCATAAGAGCCTTGCGCTTGGTAGCCTGTTTAGTCTTGACATCTGCAGCTTGTTGTTTCTGCTTTTGCTTTTGCTTGCGTTGCTGCTGGATTGGTTTCCTCTTGTCGGTTTGTGGCTTCTGCTTGAGTTTCTTGACCTCCTCCTTCTTCAGTTGTTTGTTCTCTTTCTTGCGTTCTTTAATCAAAGCATCTGTAGTTGCACACAATTTCTCAGGTCATTATAAAGATCAAGATGCGACTAGCTAAAGATACGTCACAACATACCTAGAGAAAGTTCCAGTCGCTCTTCCAGGTCCACGCCTCGTGGACTCACGTTAACTGCGAAGGCGTTCACGTCGTTGGGGATGGCGATCGAGGCGGCAGCAGTTGATGATACAGTCGCCATGGAGCTTAACTTGGGCTTGGTTAGTAGCTGGGGAGTTGAAGAGTGAGCCCGAGTCACTCCATAGCGAAAAGATCCTTTGCGCACCAAGGGACACACCATACAAAGAGTAAGATATCGACCGCGAGCCAATCAAAACGCTCAATTTTATGGAAAGATTTTTTGAAGATTTTGTGACTGGCGAGCAGAGCACGGCCATTTCTATCTGATTCCAATTAGGGGCTGGCCTGAAGATCCGTCCAAGAACTCGAGGTGCTTCGCCTTGGGCTCGAGCTGCCAGTCCTCGCGGATGTGATCGTCGTTCCAGAACTTGGTGAGGTGGCGCTGACCGGAATCGCACAGGACGGTCACGATGGTGTGGCCAGGGCCGAGTTTGCGGGCCGCACGCACTGCCGCTACGCAGTTGAGGCCGCTGGAGCTGCCCACGAAGATCCCTTCCTCACGGAGCAAGAAGCGCGACATCTCCACAATCTCCTGGTCCGTCACTTTGAAGGCGTCGTCAACCTTCGCCAGTAGGAAGTTCTCCGTCAGGCGGTCGATGCCCACGCCCTCAGCGATGGTGTCGTATCTGCAATAGACAAGTCACAGCCACAGGTTTTTAGCAAGCAGATATTTGATGACAGACTGGTGGACTGCTTGTTACCTGTGGCGACGCACTTTCTTCTCCGCTTGTTGGGGAGCGTAGCACACATTGCTACGAACCTGACGGTGACAAGAGGTGGTTAGATAACGCTACTTCACTCCCATCTTATAGCGTCTTTATGCGTCATATGATAATTCATTTACCTTGTTGTACAAGCTGGATCCAGGAGGGTCGGCCAGAAACACCTGAACATTGGGGTTTTGCTCCTTCAAATATGCCGAAGAACCTGCGATGGTGCCTCCCGTACCTAAAGTGACAATCACAACACGAAAAACAACTCAACAAGCCATCGTTGACCTCACAAATGAGGGTATAGTGTTTACCTGCAGCCATCACAAATGCGTCAATCTCTCCATTGGTCTGGCGCCAAATTTCTGGCCCAGTTGTAGCGTAGTGGCTGTCGTAGTTGGCGGTGTTCTCAAATTGATCCGTGAAGTATCCACCTAGACTCAACAACAACGAACGATGAATATAAAATAAAATACTTACTCTCTTCTAACACTGCTGTACTCACCCTTTGTATTCTGTGCAAGACGTTTGGCTTCGTTCACGTAGTGCTTGGCGTTCACGATGGACGCCGGCTTGACAAGCACGACCTGAGCGCCAAATTGTTCCAGGAGCTGGCTCTTCTCCTTCGCTTGATCATCGGGCATAACTATCACGCATTTGTATCCTCGGGCTAGACAATAAAATGCAGTACAAATTAATTGTAAGCAATATGCAACGCAAACATTTATAGCTGCAGACCACCAACCTCGTGCCATCAGCGACAGACTGATGCCCGTACTCCCTGACGTTCCCTCAATAATAGTGCCTCCTTCTTTTAAAAGTCCCCGTCGCTCAGCATCTTCAACGATTCCCTTTGCAACTCTGTCTTTGGAGCTGCCTCCAGGATTCAGGAATTCAGCTTTGGCCTATGTTAGCAACAAAAGCATCTTGCAGGTCAGTAATTTAACAAGTCAACAGCCACATGTAACATCAAAAATGAATTTAATTAACCAGAATCGTGCATCCAGTGGCTTTGGACAGACTGGTGAGCTCCACCAATGGTGTATTGCCCACCAGTCCCGGGAAGCTGCCCAAATATCGCTCCTTCTTCGATTTTTTGCTCGATAAGCGATCCCACAACCCCGATGAAGTGTTACCGTTTACTGCCAGCTCCACCACCTTCCACAGAGACAACGACGCCATCGTGAGGCACAGACTCCATCGCCAGAGCGACGAACTCCAGTGTCCGCTCTCCATCGTCGTCGCAGATTCAGATTTGATGCGCAGTAACTGCCGACCAATTAATTTTGACCAATCAAGTAGCTTACTGGTGCTTACTCAATCTGATTCTGACGTCGACAACTTGGTAATGGCAACTTGTAGGCCACTGCATTCTTGCACGTCAAGCCCCAGGGCTGCAACCTCCTGTTTGTTATATACAATCAACCATACAATTCGCATCAGCAGAGTCCTTTCCATAGTAAAACCCCATAAAAATTTGGATTTGGTCGCATACCTTTGCACCTCTTGCAGATCGAGTAGTAGCTGCATTCGCATCTTTTCCGTGTCGGACACTGCGTTGGCACTCAAAGACGCGCTGGACCCCGAGTGCCGTTGCAATTTACGACTCTTGAGCGATTCCTCGAGCTCCAAAGCCGACCTCAGGAGCTCCGACGATAGGGACGAGTATAGGTCGCAGACGTTTTCCACAATGGACTGTAGTAGTTGCTGCCTCTTGGTTGTGTCGAAATGAATTCCCCACTTGTCCAAAAACTCTTGCATCGGTCTGAGAAGAGAAATAAACGTCAGAATAGTGGCTCATCAATGAAAATGGTATAGAATGGTTCGTACCGAATGATGCTAGGTACATAGGTCGACGGAGTCGTGGGCGGAGGCTTGTTCGTCATTTGATATTGCCCCTTCACTGTGCTGTAGTGACGGTAAACACAGTACACCTTAGTTCTTCAGTCGCAGGCCGCAGTCTCATGAATACATAACTGTGACGTACCGAATTGCGGGAAGAACCTTTTTGCAATCTGCAGCAACCATTGTTATGGCCGCTGACCAGCAGCCTGATTCAAGCTCTGATAGCAACGCTAAAGGCTAAATTCATCAGTGAAACAGCGCAAAATGCGTCACAAATTAGCGATTCTACTGGCATTGACATTTCCCATGCAGCAATGGTTTACCTCTTGAAAAAGCTCAGTAACGAAGGCTTGACTGTCATCTGTGAAATCTTCAACATGGGCCTTCACGACTGCAAGTAGCTCCTGGGAGATCTACCAGAAAATAACAAAAACAGACATGGAAATGAGCAACACAACCCTCTGTCAACAAGAGTTAACGAGAAGCACCAACCTTCTTGTGGAGAATGTGGCAGTCACTTCCAGCATAGAGCAAGTCATCCTCCGTGGCTAGGAAATACAGCGGCACGGCGGCAAAGTCTACCTTTGCCCCATTGTTGAGCGCTGTGATGGCATTGAGCAGCGGCTCCTTCCATATGTTATTATAATATGCAAAAAGTTGCACGCATAGCTTGGAGAAGGCCGGGAGTAGTGGTGCTAGGAAAATGCTCTCACTCCAGCAATCCTGCATAGATTGGCATAACCGTCTAGAGTTTTCGAACGACAGCTCAGCCTTGTCCGCGGAATTCGTAGTTCCTGACATGGAGTCGGAGATCGGTTCGTCACGCTTGACTCCAAAAGATTGCTCTAGGCCTGATGCGAGCTGTGTTGCTCGGAGCTGGAAATACACGTCGATGTTCCACTTCTCTTTGAACTCCACCACACTCTCGTGGGCTCGGAAACGGATCTTCATGATTTTGGTTTTGCAGAAACGTTCCTCGATGTCAGCTAGAAAGCGCATGCTGATCGTATAGCTCTGGTGAAAACGTTCAGGATCGGCTGCCTGGAAAATGATGCCGTGTTTTGTGGACAGAATCTCCTGCAATGGCTTCCAAATAGCATTCCCAAGAATATCCACTGAGCATTTACTCTCCCCTGGCAGATGGCCAGGGCAAGTGTATCCGAAAAATTGTTAGAAATGAAATCCAGGATAGATTCATAGATTTGTGGAAGACCTTCGCAGGATCCGCGCATTCGACCATCGAGTTTGCCTCTCGTCAAGTTTTCTTCAGCAAACGGTTGCACCAGCAGACGCCCAATCATTTCTTCAGGGATATGGCTCTTGTGTAGCAACACGTAAGCCCGCAGAAGGTAGCTCAATGTTAGCGCACTGATAGAGTGGTCCCGATTGTAAAACGTATCAGGAAAAATTTCTGTCGCAAACTCCGTCTCCAGTCGGTGGAGAAGAGTTTCCTCGATGACAGCGAGCCTCTTCTCCTCTCTCTGTAGTAACAGAACATTCAAGGAGCACAGCATGAGCTTTCGTCGGAATTCGAAATCAATAGCGACTCCAGACATACCTGGATTGTGGTGAGGTGCATGCCGTTGGTAAATTCAAGTCCAGCTGCACAAAGATCTGGGCCGCACGTTCCAGCCTCGCACAGCCTTCGGCAGCGCTAGTCGAATTCAGACTCTTCTTCACGCGTTCAAAATTGTCAAAATCGTCATCACTATCCTCGTCCAAGTCGATGGGATCTCCACTGCTTGCCCGCTGGCGGTCCAAGTCCACAGTGGCCTCCTCTTCGTCACTGTCAACAGTCTCGATCTCCAGCAAGTCTTCCAATAACAGCAGTTTCTGTGAGATTTTAATACTCAGCTCAGACCTTCTTCCTGTTGTCGTAGCTCCTCTGCAGTCTGGATCTGCTTCTGGATCTTGCTTTGCAACGCGCTCTGCTCAACACACAGCAGTAAGTCAGTCCCCATAGCCACAACGTCCATTTCAGTGAATTAGAACGCACCATTGCGTGCTGTGCTTCGTTCACTCGCTTTAATACAGCGAGAATGGGCACACGCACGGAAGAGACAGCCTCATCGACGCCTTTAAGCTTGGATGAGAGCTGAAGGAACTCGGCGTAGTCCTCATTGATGATCGCCACCAGCTGGTTCTCTAAGGAAGACTGGAACTGTTTCAAGTCCTGATGTATGGTCTCCATGGGGCTTCGAGCCCTACATTCCTCGAGGAAGTTCACCACCTCGAAGGCCTCCCTGAGAAGTCTTCCTCATCGAAGCAGTACTTGGCGAGCACCATGATCATCAAATGCAAAGTGTTTTAGTTCTTTGATCTGATTGGCTGAAAATCCGTTTGTGATTCTTCGCATCACTTGAAGCTAGCGGAAGACGAGAAGGACGGACTCACTTGGGCATTTTCTCCGCTCGATAGACGCCCCATGGCTGACGCGAGGTCGCCGACGCGACAAGTTCAGTCCTTGCCGCATCAGCGTCTGGATCGAGACCCCTCACGGTGTGCTGCAACAGCTACATATAGCTATAAAGGCAACTACTAACATGTATCTTGTGGGGTTCTATCCATACAGACTGACGACGTTCCCAGTACCAGGCTTCTTAGCGTCTACATTTCAGGTGCAACGGAGCGCTATCAAATAAATGGAGACTCAGAAGATTAATATTTTGTATGTGTGGTCTTTTTTGCTTCAATAGGAGGCCGATCGTGACGGCGGAGATACTAGAACTAAGAATGTGATTGGTACGATGCTATCTGTCTTTCAAGAGTGCTTATACACTCAAGGGGATGAAACTGACAAACTGACATGCTGATTCTTCGTGTGTTTCTATCTAGCGTCGTCACCTGTGAAGGTGCGACCGCCGCCCATGTCGGCTGGCAATCAATACTGGATGCCAGACCACCTTTGCAAGGTAAGAAACCTTGGTTGCTTGACAAAATGTAGATAATAATGACCAACATAACATGGGGATATGTCGATTCCTTTTCAGGTCTGCTACAACTGCGCCGCGGCGTTCTCAATCTTTCGACGACGCCATCACTGTCGTCTATGTGGACAAATTTTCTGCTACGAATGCAGCAACAACTTCGTCGATGGAACGCTCCATGACTTTCCGGGAAAAATTCGTGTGTGTCAATTTTGCTTCCTGTTTGCAAGCAGCGCCGAGAAGAAGAAGGCGTTGGACAAGGATCGTGGTCGAAAATCGAGTGGCAGCGTGGAAGACAACGATATTAAAAGTGGGTCACTGGAAAAGCGGTTTGACCGTTCATCGAGTCGATCGGATGGGAACCACAATAAAATGAAGCCGTCACCGCTGGTTTTTGGTCCGCCGGTAGACCAAAACGAACTTCCAGTGTCATTGCTGTCACCTGTCGACTCCAATTCAAGCGATCCTGCGACTTCGGAGGAGCCGGTGGGAGTAAAGAACTTTACGTCAGGGGAGTCAGTGGATTTTTTCGATGCTTCGGATAGCGTAGAAGTGCAGCAGAATTTTCGTCCACACACAGCGGCCAGACGAAGGCATTCTAGTGCCGAATTGCTGGGCGCAATCGAGAGCGGCGGGCTGATGGAAGCTGAATTGCTGTCTCTCAACAAGAGTAACAGGAGAGCGTCTCCTGAGGTTTCATCTGTTTCTGAAGGGGCGCAATGGGGGATAGCTCATAACAACAATAACCTCCATACGCAACGAGAGATTTCGTTGGACAAGTACATGGTAAGATGTGACCATGGAAGCCGGTGCAATTGCGCCTATTTAGAAGTTGAAATTACTGATGTTTTATGCTCTTCCTTCGTAGAAAAGCGCTCATGAACAAATCCGCAATGGTATTAAGCATTCGATATCCACGCTGTCTGGAACTGAAACAGCATCGATGGACCTGAATCAATTAGCCGTGACTCTAGAAGACATCGCCTTCGTCGTGACGGGCCATCTGCTCTTCAGCATGAACTTTCGCTCGCCCAATGGTTTTAACTACGCGAACCTTGTGAAAGTGAAGAGTATTGCAATGGCAGAAACCAACCGACCAAGTGCGAAAGAAACAGATTACAATTTCAAGTGGCTTGCTGGTACTGTGTGTCACAAGCACTTGAGCCATAAGCAGATGGCACGCGAGGTCATTAATCCGCGTATTTTACTATTTGCCTGTGGAATTAGCTACGATCGCTCGAATGGTGCAGGCCGCATGAGCTCATTGGATACACTGTTGGAGCAAGAAAAAAGCTACATGGCCATCCTCGTGGAAAAAATTTCGCGGTTGGAACCAGACGTGATTTTCGTTGAGAAGACTGTTTCACGATATGCACAAGAACTGCTACGTGAACGCCAGATATCGATCGTACTTAACGTGAAGAGTGAGATGCTTCGCCGAATTGCACGACACACTGGTGCGGAGGTTCTGACATCGGTAGATCATGTGGACAAATCAAATCCAGCTAACGTTATCGGTCGATGCCGGTCGTTCACCGTGAAATCTATCCCTGTTGTCCCTGACGAAGAACTATCACCAGCAAAAAGTCGTTGCAGGCTCTTGCAGGCGTATTTATGAAGGCACCGGCAGTGCCTAGTCGCTTGAGAACCGACACATATCTGTATCTCGACGGCTGCGACCCAATCAACGGATGTACTGTGCTGATTACCGGACAGTCAAAGAAAACATTGCGGGTTTTAAAGCGCCTGACACGTGCCGTGCTCTCAATGGCATATCAACTACTCCTGGAGGCTCACGTGCTGTCCGATCTCGCTTTAAATAATAATAGGCTCATGTCGAAGGAGAACGCTGAGCTGATCAAGGATCAGCACTCTACTTGGTGTACAACGTCCACGTTGCGCGTTCGCGACCCCGGTTCTCCGAACGCGCGTTACCACCAATGCATTGAGGCCAAGCATCTTCGCATTATAGCGTGCTCAGAAGACGACGTCTCTTTCGGAAACTTTCTTAATCAAGAGCTTGCTGCGCTCACTTTGAAGTGTCAGGTACGTGCTCTGGAAAATTGTGGGCGTTGACAATCCTCCTGTCCTGACGTTATGCTCTTTATGGTTTACTAGAATGTCAAGTGCAACCATTTGATGGCAGACCATGTCCACTCTTTAGCTGCCGGACTGGAACGATTACCATTTCATTTGAGGAACTACCGGACAGAAGCAAGCAATCGTTGCCACTATCCATGAGTCATGTGAGCGATGCGGGAGTGACGGATAAATCGTTTGGATCATTCAGCGAACTATCTTTCACAGCAGGCTCCGACAGAGAAATCAATATCCAGGCGATGGTGGCACCAAATCCCATTTCAGGCTTCGGTAAGTGAAGACGAAATTGCGGATGCTGCAGATAACGGGTATCCGACAGTGATATTTTGGCGGTGGTGTCGCGAGTGCAGCGGGGTGATAACACCCTTCATCTCGTTGGAAAAGTACATTTACAAATACTCCTTCGCACGCTTCTTGGAAGTACTTTTCTCGGATGCGGAAGGATCTGTATTTCCGGAATCACCTGCCGCCAGCTGCACGCACACCTCTGTGGGGTCGCATGTGCTGTTTTTCAACATCGGCAATTCGGTAGCACGATTTGAATTTTCGAAGCAAGTGTCACTCAAGCTTGTTCGCGCAGATTTAAACCGCAGTAGCTGCAATCTCCTGAAGAAGCAGGAAATTGAGCGTGCGGTCGTGGAGCGTGTGGTTATTACTCGTCTCGCGAATTTGAAGGAACTATTGGATTCGCTTATAGAATCTTTTATCGAGAAAATCAAGGGGATCAGCAGTGCTGTGGAAGCCTTTGAGCGCACCGATTCAGGGCACCACCAGAGGATAATCCTCGAGGTCATGTGCATCTCAAAATGATTCAAAGCGGAAATGCTGCATTTTCCTACAAGTTGGAGTGTTTAGGTAAAGAGCCCGCGGACAGTTTGGGTGCCTGTGATGCAATTCAGCGCGCATTGTATTTACAGGCATGTAAGTGGATCACTTGCATGCTAAGGCTCCGCAAGTTGATCAAGAAACATCTTTCGACGGAGGCGGAGGCCGCCTCACCTGCGCCAAACAGTGGTTCGTTCACTCTAGGGGGCATTACTTTTCATCCCGCTGCTATTTTATCTCCGATTCCGTCCCCTCGTGTCATTGAAGAATCGACGTTGACACCGAGCACCATTGCAAAGGAGCTTGACTGGGGTGAAGGCGTTGAGACACTGGTTCGCCGACGGAGTAGTGGAGCGCTCAGTACGGTAACAGATTCAGATACTCCATTGAGCATCGCGGTATCATCGTCTTCCACGATAGCAAGCATGGAGTCATTAAAGAGACCCAAATTGCCGTTCGTTTCTCTTGCCGACAGTAACGGGGACGCAAAGGAGGTGGGTAACGCATGTCGAAAATTGCCATAAACTGTTTGTATTTCAGAATGTTAACCAGCGTGTGTTGTTAGAGTCCACGGTCTTCATGGAAGGAAGCGTTATGGGATCTCTATCGTGTTATTGGTCGTTCTACTCCTGGAAGTGACTTCACGATTGATCTTCCCGAGGAACTGACTGCTGGCCATCCTAGTTTGCCGCTTCGGTCGAAGTTGCAAGTTGTGCTGGTCAACGAGTCCAAACCAATTACATGCGTTGCGTACGCACTGTCGACGGATTCGTACGAGGAGGAATTGGACGGGTGGAAGTTGCGCATTCATAATGAAACGGTCGAATCAGTGGCCGCGCAAAAGCAGCAGCTTGACAGATCGAAGGTGGTATCCACGAACTGGTCTCGTGTTGCGCTGGAGACATCCTTGAACATGCCGTTTAAACACGTCGTGGTAGAAATGCCGCTCCACCTGTC
The DNA here is from genome assembly GCA_008080845.1 of Phytophthora kernoviae. Classification (NCBI taxonomy): domain Eukaryota; phylum Oomycota; class Peronosporomycetes; order Peronosporales; family Peronosporaceae; genus Phytophthora; species Phytophthora kernoviae. Next base: position 77,526 of record VKKV01000051.1, on the reverse strand, counting down.
GCTTCTTTCGGGCAATACGTCGTCTACCTTGTCTAGCACGTGCTGGGAGCTGTCAACTATCGCGTATTACCCACTTCAGGTACTATTATCTACCTCTTCGGCTCTGGAACCTATGATTATTCACCTTTTTTATGCTTATGTTTAAATAGTTTGAGGTCCTACGCGAACTATTCTACGGCAGCCTGCAGAGCTTTCTGTTTTCGTTATCCCATGTTGCTAACTGGGATGCAAACGGTGGCAAATCAGGCGCTTCGTTCTACCGGACGCTAGATGATCGGTTTGTGATAAAGCACATTTCATCAAAAGAAATGCAGGTAAGCGGCGTGTTGAAATGCTTTTTTGCGTGACATCGGTTATGAAGCATAACATCTTCGTTCAAATTCATCAGAGCTTTTTAGGAGTCCTTCCAGACTACTTCAAGTATATGGCGAGCATATACTTTGACGGCCGCGCAAGTCTTTTGTCGAAAACTGTGGGGTTGTATCAGACGACCATAACCCGAAAGGACTCTGGGCAAAAGATGGTGGACTACATTTGCGTTATGGAGAACGCGTTTTACCAGAAGAAGCTCCTTCGGACCTACGACCTCAAGGGAGTTCACGGAACCGGTTTGCTAAACCCCGTCCGTCTACAGAAACTGCTGAAGCTAGTAGTCGCGTCCTTCTTGATGGCAATTTCTTGGAATTTAGCAAGGGACATCCGTTGGAGTGTTTGCCGAGGACCATCAGTTCATATTGAAGGCGGTGCAGAACGACATATCATTTCTCTGTTCCATCAACATTGTTGACTACTCGATGGTCGTCGGGCTGAGTGGCCGGCGCAACGGTGCTAAAGATGAGGAGGACACCTTATCTGAAATGACCGTTGGCATCATTGACTACCTGCGCCAGTTCGACTTAATTAAAAGAGTGGAAAGTGTGGGCAAGTCAGTCGGTATGATCGCTGGGCAATCGTCTCCCACGATTATCGAGCCTGGGTTGTACGGTAAGCGCTTCCGTGATGCCATCCGCCGGTACTTTATGCCAGTAACCCCGATATCGTCTGGCACCAATGATGACAAATAGACCGAATTTGCTGACATGTTTGTAAACTACGATGTTGAAGCCGAAAAAGGTGAGACAAGTGCTCGGCTAATGGCTTCAATATGTGCTGCCGTAGAAACGATAGGCAACATACACCGACACCTCGTGAACTGGACCACATGCCGTGCGCACTTCTTGCGGAAATTTCGCTTTCCGATGCTTACACCCCGGAGTCCATCAACGACAGGAAATACAAACTGGAGCTCGGACAATGTTCTGGAAATTGTGTTGTCACCTTGGTTGCTGTGGATAACTCGAACTCGTGACTCTCGCTGGTATGTAAAGTGCATTTGGGGTGGAGGCTGTATTGAGATCACGAAACCAGTACAATCTCTTGCTTTAAGTTCCTTCGTTGGCGCTCGAAGTGCTGGAATCAGTACAGCTCTTTCTGCTATAGCTTGAACAAGTCGAATGGTGTCATCGGGCGTTATCGGCAACTGAAGAACGGTATATCTTTATCGCCTATGCCGAAATTCCGCAAGTTGATCGCTTGAATGCAATCGACTAAAGGCACTTCGAAACCCATAGTCAATTCCGCGGCGAGGGCTTCACAGAGAACGAAGCACTCCCCGTCGAGTGGTTGATAGTCGAAACACTTCGAATTATCATTCTGTCACCCTTTCGAGTAAACTTGCGGCCACACAAAGTTTCACCATAAATCCAATTCAGATAGCACAGCAGGTTCATAGAGCTAGCATGAGAGAAAAAGCCATGGTACACGACACACGCCTCCAAATCATAGCCATCTAGTCGAAACGATAGGCCGCACTATAAGCAACAAGCACAATGTGAGCACTAGCGTCGATAAAAGAAATGAATACTCCAGGGCTGTACCTTTTCAATGACGAGCATGACAGGATGCCCACTAATACTCATTCCTCGCTGGAAAACTCGTTGAGCCATGTAGAACGAACAGCTACCATCGCGAAATGCTGCAGCTCTTAGTCGCCCACGATAGCCACGGAAAATTCGCTGGATGTGGCATGCTTGTATTTGCCATTGACGCAGCAGATTTCGAAATGCGTATCCCTTAAATATGCGCTGGATCGCAACAGCACTAGAACGCCTCAATTCCCGTAAAACGTAGTTTTCATGAAGCCGACGGTACATCTCGTCAGCCTGCTGCTGTTTAATATCGCTCAGGAGATTTTCTCGTCGAACCTTCGCTCGGAGCCGAAATCCGCGATACAGCCGCTGGGTGTCGATGGCCGCATGTGATCGAACTATTGCATTTCGATGCAGTTGACGTAACTTCAGTATCGAAGGTATCAGCATGACGTTATGAAACTCGAGCGTTGGTGATTCCCCTGTTCATCCGCCTGACTCGACCTGGAGATAGTGGTTGAAGTCGGGTCGACAAAAACTAACCTTCTAAGAAGAAGCTCTGCATTCGGTTTGGTAAGACGTAGTTTCGATCTCGATTCGGAAAACTGTGCGAGATCGCTTGGTCGGACATTCAGACCAGCAATTTTGTGCTGGTAGAGTTGAGTGACAATGGTTTTCTGTGAAAGCAAACGCGAAGACCTTTCTGGTGTATCGTTAACCACAGAACGGAAGCTTTTCTGCTGCACGGACAAGTGTAAGCTGCTGCTGCCCCAGGATTCCATCCCTCTATAGCTGGTACTTGTATTTTCAGCGTCAACGAGGTTCTCCTTTTCAGCTCCCCTGCTAGGTGGCTTTATGATAGTGAGCACCTCATCATCCGTCAGATAGGGGTATTGGTTCGGCAGGTGCACGAGTCGTCCGCTGGGGCGATCACAGTGTAGTGGTTGAGCTTTGACACTATCACACGAATCTTCTTGCCCTTCTTTGACGTAAATATGTCCTTCAGCAACACGTTCACCTGCCGAAAATTGAAAATCGAGCAAAACCGATGGTAGTTTAGCAGCAGGCGGTCAATCATGTGCAGGCGGTGGAGATAGCCGGGAATTGCATAATCTTGAGGCGACTGAGCCAGGGCTCTAGAGTAATTTGCTTCTGCTCGAGAAAGCTGACCGCGACTTTGACACAAGATTGCCAGATCAAGAAACGCTTGGGCATCGTTTGGACGGAGCAAGTGTGCCGGTAGAAAATAGTGAGTTTCACACTATGCGTAAATATGCACAGCAAAAAGTAAGTTTTGATACATGAGTTAGCACCGAACTATCTTACCTGTAATAACTCTTCGTCTTTAACACCGATCTCCTTTGCTCGTTTCAGAAAAATCATGATTGTCTCCATATCTTCCCCATTGATTGCAAGAGGACTGAAAAGAAAAACGACAACTTGAACGACGACGGAAAGAGACGTAAACCGTCCTCCGCAAGGATTCTAGCCCCTTTAAAGTCATGAAGACCCACAAATCGTGCCATAAAGCACGCAAAAAGAGAGTCTTCCGTACAACTTTCTAGAGTGCACCCCTCGCACCTGGAACATTGAGCATGAACCTCACTTTCATACACCAATTGACGTACATGGCGATTTTGTTCAAATCGAATGATCACCGCACGTTGTCTCCCTTTCCACCCTCGATAACAGCGCTGCATCTGGATAGCCATGTCACTTCGTCGTTTGTGCAGCATCGCCATCACAATTTGCCACAATCGTCGACCACGTATATATCGCTGGAAGTTCGTGATTCTTTGGTTCATAACACGTATGTGTTGATACAGAAGTAAATCACGGCATCGATGTCCTCTATACCAAGCCTGTATCTGAGTGGCTCGCTCATTCCGTTTCCTTGCCAGTCTCAAAGAGCTTTTCGACACACAATCATGCGGCGAAAAGCAAATTGGATGCGAGTTGCAGCGCTCTGATTCCGTAGACAGTAAAATGCTTTCCACAACATCCGAGCCGCCACCCCACGAATTATTTTCTGGATCTGCGTAGCTGCATAAATGGCTTCATGACCATAATAATTCGATGAAGATATTGATTCCACCTCCTGTTGCTGTTGCTTCTTCCGCGCACGTTTAAGTGACGAATGATATAAAATCAACACACGTTCGTCTATAGCAGGTAGACTTGGTGGGTAGTTATCGTCAATAGTATCGCCAAAAGTTTTAAAACCCTCTGGAGGTAGTCGTGGCGTATACTTCTTGGCACGTTTTGACCTCTTTAGTCCCCTTCGAGCACCAATTAATGCTCTTTTATTGCTGAACTGATTGTCGTTATTTTCCTGTCGCTCTTCGCTGTAAACTACTGCTGTAGGTGGCGCCCAAGCGCCAGGTTTCTCGCCTCTCAGCCTCAGCGCCGTGTCGATCAGGTATGGAAGATGTGTCTCCTCTAACTCAGCGCTTCTACGTCTCGCCGTAGACTTCGAACGGCGCGACGGAGGAAGCTGCTCCACCTTCCCAGGCGCCATTTCAAAAAATGACTTCAACATTGTTCTAAATCTAAATGATTTCTAATTTGTTTAAATTTGACATTTCTAATTGTACAAGGAAGAGAAATAATATGGCGGCGATCCAGCAGCGCACGGTGCATTGCGACCGCCCCTTTATCACGTACCCGACACGCGACAGGCTGTATGGACTCTGCTGGCGCCCCGATGTCAGCTCTCTGCGTATCGCGGCGTCCACTTTCATCCCGGGCGAGTACGCCAATAAAATCGAGGTCTGTATTTTCATACTGTCTTTTTACCATCACTACATACCTTACATCAAATGCTGTTTATTACTGCTATAGATCTTCCATCCGACAGCCAACCAAAGGAGGTCGTCTCAGCCTTAGAGATCGACCATCCGTATCCGCCTACCAAGATCATGTGGTCGCCTGCGTCTCTCAATTCACACGTGGAACTGCTGGCCACGACGGCAGATTTTCTGCGGCTTTGGACGATTTCCGACTCGTCTATTGAACTACATTCGAGGTTCACAGAGGTAGTAAATATGTTTATTTATTGGTTACTTAAGTATTGGAGGCTCATAGTTTTTGTTTGTTTGTGTGCTGTGTAGAAAAAGAATAACAATGACGCCTGCGCGCCGCTCACAAGCTTTGACTGGAATGAAGTCGAACCAAACATCATCGGAACGTCCAGTACAGGAACGACGTGCACGATTTGGGATATTAATGTAGGTTTTTTTTGAGAGCTGAAGTGAGTGATTTTGGAAGTTTGGTGCTCATGGATACTTCTATTTATTTTATTTTTGCTGTAGCAACCGACATCCCCAAGCACCAAATCGTAGCGCATGATACAGAAGTTTATGACATCGCGTTCTCCAGTAGTGACCCCAAAAAATTTGCGTCGGTGGGAGGCGATGGGTCTTTACGGCTCTTTGACCTAAGGTCTGAGCGCAAGGAAAGCTCACTATTTCGTGGCACAGACACTCAGCTGATGTGCTCATGTTTGTGTTATACAGATCACTGGCTTCGAGCACCATCGTGTATGAAACGCCGGACAAGGCAGCACTCCTCCGGCTTGCGTGGAATAAGAGGGATGACCGGTTCATCGCAACGTTCGCAGATGACAGCAGCAAAATTTCCGTCATCGATCTGCGTCGCCCTATTTACCCCATGGTGGAGCTGAACAAACATAAAGCTGGCGTCAACTCGATCTCGTGGTCGCCTCATTCACGCTATGACCTCTGCAGTGCTGGCGAAGATAACACTGCGATCGTGTACGACGTTTGTGCCAGCATGACGAGACCCGGAGAAAATGTGGATGGACCCTGGAAGAGCTACCCGCTGTTGCAATCAGATGAGCCTATCAACCAAATTCGGTGGTCACCCACCGAGCCAAATTGCATTGCGCTATGCGATGAGAAGGCATTGCACGTCGTTCAGATGTAGCTCGCGGTAGGGACAAATGATATTTTATTGATTTGAATTCGTCTGACGCTGACGTCTTCACGAATATTTTTTTCCAATAGTCATGAGGGACTCAAGTCATGTGCACGAGTATTGTGCGACGTTACTGAGCACACACTGAACAAGAACATATGAGTCCAAATGAGACGAAATGAGACATTGGTCAAACATTGTACAGCGACCACAGCAGCGGAAACGAGCGCTTCTCGTGACAAATTTCCTGCATTTTTGGTGGGCGCGCTGCCCCTGCACATTGCACCCCTGTGGCAAGGAAGGATCGTGTTGAGGACGGTGCTGGTCGATGGAATCTACAAAAAGGTTCTAGGTGAGAAGACAGGGCCCTCTGAAGCTCCGCCAACATAGTCTATTACTACAGGTATATGCAGAGATATACATGTACGTCGACGTACTACATGTAGTTTGGTGAAGAACTCAATTTGACAATCTTCAAGAAATCTCACTCTGCATGCACGCTTCAGGGGAGGGAACTCGATCATGTGTACATCAACTTCCCGGCAGGGCTACAGGGTAAAGCATTAGCGAACTCGATGTGCAGCGCGTCACCTAGTGCCGGGAAGTCGTGTTTGATGCACCATTGCTGCAGTTCGGATGCCTTAACCGTAGTTTCATTTTCCAGAACCACGCGAATTTGGACAACACCTTTCTCACGGCTAGCTTCATTTTGAATCAGAACGAGGACATCCGACACGCTTGGGTGCGCTACGATGACACCTTCAATCTCACCCGTAGAGTATACCAGACGCTGGTCCTGCCATTCGACCTCGACCGTCGGTCGGAGACGCCCCTGCAGCCACACGCACGCAACTCCATTCTCGTCTCGGGTGACACGGCCGAGGTCGGATGTGTGATGCACCTCGTCATCGAAACGATGTAGAATATGCCCGACAACATAGCCCAGGGACTGCCAAGGGGTTTTCATGGCGACCTCGCCGTTGTTCTCAACGTGAACCTCTACACCTGGCCAAGCGCTGCCCACATAAAGCTGTTTGTCATTGCTCGCCATTACTTGCTCCTCCGCGTCGAACTGTTTCCCGTGCAAATACCATGCTGCGATATCCCCCATTTCCGTCGACCCGTAGTTCTGCATCAATTGCAGCCCATACTGTTCGCGCATCTTGCAAAACAGCGGCAAAGAGAGTCGTGTACCCGCACAATACGGAACATCGGCATACAGCGCAGTCGGCGGCATTGCGGCGAGTGCGGTATACGTCCCAGGCGTTGCGTACAACGCTGTAAACAGCTCACTGCGCTCTGAAAGCAGCGCATAGAGTCCAACAGCGTTAGAGGCAAAGCAAAGTTCCGATTGCGCGTCATACAAAGACGTGAAGAGCGCAAAAATCGTGTTGATAGAGAACGCGTGCGAGATGGAAGTCCCGCAGATGATACGTGCCGGGCCCTTTGGGAAGAGCTGCTGATGCGTCGACTCGCCCTGCAGCAGCATGTGCCCCCAGGTACAAGCTGTCACCTTGGGCTGGCCCACACTACCCGACGTCAGCATGCACACACAGCCACTCTTTACAATGTCCGGATCTTGTAGCCACGAACCCGTCGATACTTCATGTAAAACACCCCCAGCAGCTTGTGGGTTCGCGTTGTCGTGGACATCCACGGACTCTGTCGAGTCGTTCACTGTGACCACTCTGGTAATTCCTGTCTGCGACTTCACAAGACCCAGTAGAGCCACGCGACTCACACTTAAGATTGGACATATACACTGTAATTGCATTGCTGCCAACATACAAGCAACACTTGTGCGGTTATTGTCAGTACCAGGATGAGCGTCTCGCCACGCTTGACACCAGCATTCTGCAGCAGCGTGAGACCGAGAGGCAACAGCACAGAACGTAAACCTCCACGTAGCACTTGCACACGCTTCTCAGCAGCTTGGGCCGTTGCTGGAGATGTTGGACAACCGTTGATTTCAAACAGCCCCAGCTCGCCGTGCTTCACTCCGAGAGACGTCATCGTCAATGTGCACGAGCCGTTTCTGCTATTTAACTGTTACCTATCAAATTTTATCCAATCAAATGAGTCTATTGTGAATATTGTCCAATAAAGAACGTCATTTTTGTTTTGACAAGTTCGAAATGGCTCGACGCCACCATGAGGAGGACAATCGGGCGATACGGATAGTGACAAGGAAGAGAAGCGCGTTATCGTACAATCAGAGAGCAGCGACGACTCAAGTTCAAGTAGCTGCGGCAACAGCAGCAGTGACAGCGATAGTGATAGCGAAACCAAGAAGTCAACGGATCGGAACGTAGAGAACTCAGACGATGGAGAGGAACAGGAAGAGGAAATGAAAGAAGATGGAGGAATGGGGTTGGCGATCTCAGACTCGGAAGATGATGGAGATAATTGGGAGGCCAAGAAGAGCAAGGAGAGTGACAGTGATAGTGACTCGGACTCGGATACATCTTCACAACGGACTGCAACTGACGAAGAGACTACTGAAGTGCATTCCTTTAGACCACAATCTACTCCCTCAGCAGATTCTGTTGTAGGAGAAAGCGACAATGAAAAGGAGAAAGCTACGGAGCATGAAATCCAGGAAGCCAGATGGTTGATGTGGAAGTTCATTTCGTACGTGCCAGTCGCGGAAGGCGCGTCGATTCGACGCGGTCTTGTGCCTAATGGACCACCTATAGAGAATCCAGTTGCACGTGCGAATGAGTTTTCTCGGTAACTATCGGCTGGTTGGTTGCGTGGGATCTGGCTATTGGTGGAGTCTTACGAGTGTTGTGCTACTACCGTGCAGAAAATTTCGTTGGCCTCAGCACATTCGGAATTTACGCAATAGCGAGTAAGTTCATTGCCTTATCTCATGAGATTATGTAAGGTATGCTACATGTGTCTGGGATAGCTAACGTGGTTGTTACAGTTTTTACCAAGATCCGTCCGAGGTTTTGGAGGATTACGAAGTTTTACCAGCGCCAGAACAGCGGAGTACGGAGGAGAGCGAGCAAGCTGAATCTAGGGAAAGTGCATTCGCACCTGTACCGCGCCCGATTCTAGCACTTGCAGCTGAAGCGGTTCGTCGTGTATCACGGAAGCGCAAGCGAGCTGTTGCTGATGAAAGCCAGGAAGAGCCCAAAGTTAAGGACCCTCCCGCGAAAACGCTGCTGAATATCGCGCGGATCGGTGGCCAGTTTGGAGAGCAGTTTGTTGACTCGCTACTTTCTGCAAATGGAAAGGCATTGCAGGGTCTCGACGGGAGTCTAGAGGATTATGACCATCGCTGCTGGTACTTGTTTCCACGATCAGGAGACCAATTTTTGCATGACGCAATTATCGATGGCCTGACACTGTGCGTTATATTGTATTTTCAGGACTTCATTGCCCATGTCAAGGAAACCAGTTGCGAATTGGCGACTTGTGTTTGAGCACCTGCGAAAACGCGTGGAAAATCCGGGAACGTCTGATGGCGTTGCTTACCCGCCAATTAAGCAAACGTTAGTTGACCTTTGTTCTCTGCCCTCCGGCTAAGGCTTTGCACTGACCAACTTGAGTTCCTCTGTATGTAGGACACTAGCACGCATAGCGACCCGTCTTAAGCAGCATTACGGACTTGCGTGGCAACAGGAAAACGACGCTTTCCTTCTAAAGGTTCCAGAACCGAGTTTGGATAGCAACACGGCAGGTGCCAGCACAACAAGCCAGGAAGAGGAATCAACCAATAATGTGCTGCTGTAGCAGCATCTATTCGTTCGGACCTTTGTGATAATACACTCAAAAGAATTTACGCAGCCCTCGCTGTGTCACTCCTGTGCAGCCTAGGTCTTGAGCGCTTTTTTTTTTTCTTGTACTTGTCGAAGTACGCTTGCACCTTCTGGTTGTAGTTCTTGTCCCGCTTTTGCTGGTTAGCAGTCTTCACGATCACTTGCAGGACGTCCTCATCGCTCAGCATGTGCTCTTTGCCTACACGCTGCGGGTTGTACTTTGTGCTAGTTCCCCATACCAGTGCATAGTTAAAATTGTCAAGCATGTCTTTCGAAATCTGTCAAACAACATCGCACTCGTTAGGAATCACACCACTGGAACTGATTTCAGTTATATAATAATTTTGTCAGACTCGTACCGACATGCACGCGGATTGAACACTAACACCCTTGCGTTCTGAGCCCAAGACAACTGGTTCTTCAAATTGAGGGGCCTGAAAGATAATAAGCAAAAAAGGTTCGTTAGAACGGCCCTGATTTGAAGAACTTGCATGCCATTGCTGCTACCTCTCCACGACGTTTAGTGTACACACGCGTAAGTCCCATGTAGTCCCACATCTTGGCCAAAAGGGTGTCGAAGTTAAGCTAAACCATGACATCATCGTCAGTGCTAAATTACAGGTAAATAGTGCCAATAGGGTAGCATCACACGAAGGCAACGTACCGCAGGACGATCACCGTGAGCGCAGGCAATCACTGTAGAGTTGGGCATGCGAGCCAAACGATCCACATCTTCGATTGACACGACGTCGACCTTGTTGTACACGTACAGACACTTCACGTACTTCCGGTTGCCTTCGATGACGTCAATCAGATCATCGGTTGTGCAATCTTCACGGAAAAGAACCTCGCAGTTGTGAAGCTTGTATTCATGCAAAATTTTGTACACGGTTTGGTACGGATCATCTCCAAGCTGGGTTGCATCCACACCAAAATGCACAGTTAGTATCGCTATCGCACAATATATAAACCGTTGCATACTAAACACAAATGCATCGTACCTTGGTCAATCGAAGAGTACTGTTGAAGGTAATTCCACCACCGTTTTTCTTCCTGAAGTAAATATCAGGCGGCTGTCGGTTGAGTCGAAGGCCGACAGTCTCCAGCTCGTTCTCCAAAATCTCACGATGACGGTTGCCAGCTTCTTGGCCAGCATCCAGCACCATCAGGATCATATCAGCGGATTTGGCCACCGCAATAACTTCTCGTCCACGTCCACGACCGTGTGCAGCACCTTCAATGATACCAGGAAGATCCAGCAGCTACATTGCAAAAAAAATCAGCATTGGAGACAGCTCAATACATGAATCACTCATCTTGTGCTCACCTGAATGCGAACGTCGTTGTAAATCAAGTTACCAGGAATGCACGTCAATGTCGTAAACTCCACTGCGTTCGTCTCCGACTGCGTCTCCGTCAGTTGACTGTGATACACTTTAGATGTTACTTTCTAGATGACAATAGCAATGATATACCATATTTCCTGACCTCAACATCGTCGATTTTCCCACACTAGGGAACCCAATCAACGCGACACGTCCATCACCACTCTTGGCCACATCGAAGCCTAAATTGTATATACACATCAAGCTATTGAGCACCATAGCAAACCCTCCCCAGATACACACAAGTGATCTCACCTTCACCACCTCCGCCGCTCGTTTTTCTCCCTCGAGAAGCTGAAATTGCATCAACACACAAAGTCAATTTGTGAATTAATTGAAATTGCAACGTGGACGGCTGATACCTCCGTGCGCAGCTTGGCGAGCTTGGCCTTCAAGCGACCAAGATGGCCCTCTGTGGCCTTGTTGATCTGCGTCCTTTTCATCTCATCCTCTGCAGCGGAGAGTAACAACAGAACATTAGCAACACACGTAACAAGATCAATACACGACAAGACGTACCAATCTCCTTGATGCGATCGACGATCCCCATGGTTGCCGCAGTCTGCCGCCGCCCTCAAGGCGTCCTTCTTAGCTGGCCTCCACTCACGGATTATGCGAAATGAAAGGTGCATATATATATTCCAAACCACAGGATGTTGTTCAAAGACGTCATCTGATTGGCAAGCGGCCCGCGCCTCTCAATTGGCGAAAAACAGATTATTTGACAACGATGTCGGCCGAGGACAGCGCACCCCCAAAGGGGCTTCATCACTGCACTGCTGGTGAGATTGCAACCTAGACGTGGGATCTATCGCCACATTAACAAACCACCTACTTGTGCTGTCGTAATAGGGCGGAGCTGTTGCAGGAACGTCTGTAGATATCGCGCTCTTCCCTCTAGACACCATCAAGACGCGACTGCAGTCGGCCCATGGCTTCTTCAAGGCTGGAGGCTTCCGTGGCATTTACTCGGGACTATCGGCTGCCGCTGCCGGATCTGCCCCGGAGGTAGGTGGTTGCCAGGCGGATAACTTTGTACCGATGCTTTATCTGATGCACGTAATGCGATTTTCCAGGCGCGCTGTTTTTCAGTACTTATGAGACTTCAAGTCGCTGATCGGGACGATCGTACCGAACCAGGCGCATTCACCTCTCGTCCACATGACCGCCGCAGCGTCAGGTGAAATGGTGCGTGCACGATACATTCCGGTGTGCATCTTGGTGACGACTAACTTTTGGTTTTACGTCCAGGCTGCGTGTTTAGTTCGCACTCCCACCGAAATTGTGAAGCAGCGCATGCAGACCGGAGTGTACAAGTCGCTGCCGGAAGCTTTAAATGCGATCCGTGCTGCTGAAGGGATTCATGGATTTTACCGAGGCTATTGGAGCATGATCGCTCGAGAAATCCCATTCTCGTTTATCCAGTTCCCGCTCTGGGAAGGTCTGAAGGTTCGTGGCCTGCTGAGTTGAAGCTGGTGTGTATACGCACAGATAATCCTGACGCACTGCGCGCTTACATTTTTCTACGCTAGTACCAATGGTCAAAGAAGCAGAACGCTCCTGTATCCTCATTCCAGGGGGCAGTCTGCGGCTCTATCGCTGGTGGTGTGGCGGCTTGCATCACAACTCCACTTGACGTGGTGAAGACTCGCTTGATGCTCGGCAAAGATGCAAAGGAGTGCCGTACAAGGGAACCTTGAGCACTCTATCGCGCGTGTACACGGACGAAGGCCTAAAGCGCCTATTTTCGGGTGTGGGCCCACGTACAATGTGGATCAGCATTGGCGGCTTCGTCTTCTTCGGCATGTACGAAAAGACCACGTCGACGTTCGAAGCTATTATGTGAAGAAAGCAATGTCATGGGGTGTTCTAGAACTATACAGGTCAACCTACAAATAACTCTCATGAAAGTAAGGGTCAGTTGAACGTGCCTCAGCCTGTTGACGAACTCCACTTCCCACCGTTGTCTGCCCCGAGAAAAATCTTGCTCTATGGTCCGGATCGGCAACTACGTCAGCAGTTCTAGTTGTCCCATACAAATATGTAGTCATCGTGGTCAACATCATCAAAATGTTGGGTCTGCTCATAATAAGCCCCATAATCGCTCTCACAGGTCGGCCCATTTCCAATCGTCCTATACGTTTATCAAGTCAGAGTGAAAACGGGTTTAAAAGGTGTCTCATAAAACCCATATCGACATTGGGATACCAAAACGAGTCTCATTTTCGAATCTGCGCTGAAGACCAAGCACCAGTTTTCTCCCCCTGCTCAAGAGAGATGCCTGCCTCCCCAAACAAGAAGATCCGCGAGGCCTCGCAGCTGGACCAGCTCAAGCAGTTCACCACGGTGGTGGCTGACACGGGCGACTTCGAGCAGATCAACAAGTACAAGCCGCAGGATGCGACCACCAACCCGTCGCTGCTGTTCAAGGCCGCCCAGATGGAGCAGTACTCGGCTCTGGTAGACGACGCTGTCGCATACGGCAAGGACCTCTCGGCTGACCTCTCGGAGGCCGAGCGTCTCGGCTACATCATCGACAAGCTGTCGGTGAACTTCGGCCTGGAGATCCTCAAGGTCGTGCCTGGCTACGTGTCGACGGAGGTGGACGCTCGCCTCAGTTTCGATACTGAGGGCACGATCGCCCGTGCTCACCGCATCATTGATCTGTACGAGAAGGCCGGCATTAAGAAGGACCGCATCCTGATCAAGATTGCCAGCACCTGGGAGGGTATCCAGGCCTGTAAGCACCTGCAGAAGGAGGGCATCTCGTGTAACATGACGCTTCTGTTCGGCTTCGCTCAGGCTGTGGGCTGTGCCCAGGCTGGTGCCACGCTGATCTCGCCCTTCGTCGGCCGTATCCTGGACTGGCACAAGGCTAAGACCGGCAAGTCCAGCTACGAGTCCCACGAGGACCCTGGCGTTGTGTCGGTGACCAAGATCTACCAGTACTACAAGAAGTACGACTACAAGACCATCGTGATGGGTGCTAGCTTCCGTAACACGGGCGAGATCACGGAGTTGGCTGGTTGCGACCGTCTGACGATCTCTCCCAACCTTCTGGAGGAGTTGACCAAGTCGACGGCCAAGCTGGAGAAGAAGTTGGACGCCGAAACGGCTGGCAAGGCCTACACTGGCGAGAATTTGTCGTACGACGAGAAGGACTTCCGTCTGAGCATGAACGAGGATGCCATGGCGACTGAGAAGCTCTCTGAGGGCATCCGTGGCTTCAGCGCTGACATCGTCAAGCTTGAGCAGATCCTGAAGACCAAGCTGAGCGCTTAGGCGGTTATCTTATCGGTTTGCGAGTCTCTGCGGGAGCATGTCAGGCCAATCTCGTCGTTGCGAGGGTTGCTTTCTAGTTCTCTGCTTAGGGTACGCGCTTGTCGCGCTGCTTGAGAATGTAGGAACTTTCTATAAGCATTAATTGACTAGCGTCGTTGTTTTCACAATCAAACTGACGTTGTTTGCACCGTGGTTGTTGTTTAATCGCGATCTTTCGTCGTACCGTGAGCCGCACAAGTATATACCCTCTGCCCATCGGCCTGCACGGTAGATCAGGAATGAAATGGCGAACTTTGGAGGGTTCCAGTTGAGTCGCTGGTTCAACAGCAGCTCCTGCAGTGCATACACTGTGGACAGTGAAGATGGCGACGTCGCTGGATCCGTGGAAGATGCTACCGAGTACCACATGCCCAACCCAGTCCACCAGCTGCGCTTAGTCACTTCCAGATCTGTTTCGTCTATGACCAGGGCAGCGATGAGTTCCTGTTGAAATCTATTGCGGGGACAACGATTGATTAAAAAACTAAACTAGAATCAGCTTGCGACTCTGCTTCGCAATGTTGTCGGAAAACTGGGGAAAAGAGCTAAGATCAAGGCGAAAAAACACGATCTGGAGGTGAAATCGCACAGGCAGAGCGCAAAGCAGGAGAAGCATACCAAGAGACAGCAGGCGCGCACATCTGAGTGGGTGGACAACTCCCGAATCGTCGGCATGGATTGCGATGATTGGATAGACCTCTTCAGCAAGACCAATGTCTTGGCGCGATGCAGCATCGTGGACTACTGGCAACATGTTGTACGGCTAGCATGTGCGGCCGCGGACTTCCGGACGCACGTCGGCGACATCAAAGCCATCGTCATCCCACTTGTACAGTGCTTGAAAGAACTGGGGAAGCTCAGGCAGGATAAAATCATTATGGAAGACGCCTTGAACAACGGTTTCCAAGCCTTGATGTTCACACCACCCAAGAACTACTATGTAGTACTAACGACCGTGCATGGGTCGCAAAAGAACGGTACGGTACGGTGCGTTGCAGTGTTGAAGATAGATATTGGTAACTGGGTTAATTGACAATACTATCATTGCTGCAGATATTGTACTGAAGTCGATGAAGCAGTCGACGGAGGAGGTACTGAGTGAGGAGACCCAGCACAACTCCGTATGTCTTCGATGCAGTTTTGCATGCTGTATTATATTGTTAATATATTTATGACTTGTGCTGTGTTGCCGGTCGTCGAAGATACTCGTGCAACCATGGATCTATCCAAGAAGGAATAGTTCGCGTGAGATAAGTACTTTCGCTCCAACAACAGCAGCAGCTCGTTGGTTGGTGTTGCGCCGCCTCACCCTGAAAAGGACGATGAAGAGGAAAGCTCCATCCAGGCCAATCCGCTGACAAAACAGCGACGGTGGAGGTTCTAGCTCTCGATGACCATCCGGACCCAAAGGGAGCTCATGTCAGACGGTGAATAAGGATATCTTTACCTACCTAGATTCAAAGGCTTGGGTACTCATAACCATCAACATGAATGTGCTTGTTCATGCTTAACTAGCGATACATGTAAGTACAGTAAGCTGCAGCGCTTTCAGTAGACAGGAAATGAACAGACGCTCATGCCATCCGCTTCATGTGGAGCACCTATAGCAGTCTAGTCCTTCTTCTCTTTGGTGTCATCCTTGGACGCGTCGATGGCGGATTTCACAATGGTAATCACAGTCTTCACACGCCTGAACATAACTTGCCCCGTCGACATCATGATTAGCAGCATGAACACGATGAGCGCCCAATACAGGTGCGACAGCGTGTGGCTCACTTGCCTGTAGATCATCCATAACAAAATCAAGAAGACGTGAGTACACTGACCCCATCACTTTCAAAACACCATCGAGCTCCTGTAAGCTCTGTCCTAAAATATAGAAGGGTAACATACTTGCAGTCGTAAAGCGGGATATCATAGCCAATGTGCTCGTAGCACATCAGATCCTGCGTAATACGGAACACCAGCAATCCCAACGCGAGTACACCTGGGATCAAGTAGAACTCCAGGTTCTTGTACGGGTCACGCTCGGCGTTGATCTCGAGGTAGCGGTGACGCTCCTTCTCAATCTCGTCCGCGAGCTCTTGGCGGTAGCGCGTGATTTCGCTACGGCGTCCCATGCGTGCACCATCGTCGAACACACCCATAGCGCCATGCAGGCACGCTTTGTGATGAGCTTCTAGTTCTTGGACAGGCACGTAGCTGCATTTGGAGCCTGCTAACTTCTCCATCTCTCGCTTGTACTTGATCAGCGCCTTGTCACGCTGGTTCACATTGTTGGCCTCGGCCGTGGCCTCCAACAGCGTCTTCGCCTCCGGGAAAATGGATGCCTCGCGGAAGAGTCCAGCGTACGTCTTAATGTATGTGAACAGCTCGCGCGAGGTTACCGTGGTGCCGTGAATCTTCTTGGGAGACAAGTTTGCGGGGGTAAAGAGGTCATCCAAGTAAGCTGTCAGCAGCTCCAAGAAGCGGTTGTCAATAGCTTCCACCGAGCCATCGTATTCACGCTCGGTAACCTCATGTCCCGGTGTGGCAGCAAAAGCACGACACTTTCTCAAAGCACGAGCTGATTTGTTCACGGGTGTCTGCCAAGTCCTTCTGCTTGCGAGAGGACAACAGCTCAACCATGTACTGCTCCATGTCCTCACGTTTCTCAGCCAAAGTCTGGTTACGAGAGAAGTCCTGCCAGTCACGCACCAAGAAGTCAAGACGCTGGAACGGACGCGGCAATTGGTGCTTCTCGTCGGTCTCCTTCTCTTCTTTCTTCTCCTCCTCATCCGCTCTATCACTCGCCGACGACACCGTCTTCTGCAGACTTGGCGTGGTGGACACTGACGACTGCGCTCTGTCCAGCGCCACGTGGTCATTAAGCGAAGACGATTTGGCGTCTCCAAACAGTGCCATCCGTCCATACTCCGTGAACAATGCCAGATGTTGCAAATTGTCCTCCTGGACTCTTTTGTCCACATTGTAAATTTGATACGAGCTCAGTAACGTACTAAGTCCGAAGATACTTGCTGTCAACATCTGAGACGTCTCAGAATCAAACATCCCTTGGGTGTCAATCAGAAACACGGCGATATCTTCTCCCGTCTGACTTTTCCGGATGAAAGGGGTCTCCCACATCCAGATGCCGGTTGTGTTCCTTTTCCTGCCGGCTCTCCATGAAAAACCCTTCTCTCCGTGGGTTTGTTCCACATTGGAATTGCCTTCGAGCTTCCCTTCCCCGCTCCAGTGACACCTTCCATGACCCAGGCCTTCCACACCTCTGCCGTCTCGTCATTGGCTCCATCGGGTTTGAGCATGCGGCCATGGCTTGCGTGGCGTAAGTACCGTAGAAATAGATCCAAGACGAAGCTTTTCCCCGTACGGAAGGCGCCGACAACCGAGAAAATAGCCACTTTCATGTCCTCCGGGACCTTGTGGAAGATGGTGCGTAGAGCTGCCTCATCAAGCGTAAAATTGGTGCCTTCTTCATTGATGCTGACGATCTGACGAGCCTTGGGGAGTTCCTTGGTGGGCTCCAGAGTCACAGGGGCGGGAGGGGCAGTCGCAGTAGAAGAGGGAGGGAAGGCATGGTCGAGTTCTGACATGATTCTCACTCAGATGATTTCACTGTGGTGATCTGAGTGAGAAACGTGGCGTTTCTATTGTATTTGGTTTCTATAATCGAGCAATAGGATTAGCTAAAGACAAGATGGGTACAGTTTCTAAAAGTACTTTGAAATAGAAATAAATGCAATATAGAAACGCAATTGTGGACACGTCGTTTTGATGGACGCTCCTGCTCATGTCACTGGAACCCATAGCTTAGCCAGGATACACCATGGCAATATCAAAGTTAAAGTGCATTTCTGCTAACATGTACTCATGTATTATTTACCAGGACAGCAGCTAATGAATGCGCTAACAGCACCGTCAATCAGAACAGGGATGGCGATGATGCCAACAACTCGAGACGCAAACCAGCAACCTGTGTAGTCTTCAGGTGGGGACCACCACATCGAGGAGAATAGGCACCAAGCGAGGTGCGCCGGATCCTTGCACGAGTTATGCAGATATGAGTGCGCTAGCGAGATGCCGTAGCATTCTTCGAATTACTTGCTGTCACTATCATGGACCACGACAGCGAGCTCACATTGTATGCTGTGCTAGCCCCCCCAAAAGCTGTCGAGATACCTTCACTGTCACGAGAATTGTTGGTGCCGTAGACAAGAGCTCGGTCAGTCCCAGGTCATAAATGCCGGATTATTGTAGAAGATTGGCGAGATGGTAGCGAAGACACATGCCGTCATCGGTTTGTAATGACGTCGTCTTCTGTTAGATCGCGATCTTTTGTCGTACCGTGAGCCTCATAATTATATGTATCTGTTGAACAGATTTGAGAGGGCTGGCCAGCAGATTTGAGAGGGTCGTTAATCCTCAGCTGGTTATTGGCGCGAGATAGCTCCAGTAATAAAGCACACGTCAAGTCGAAGTCCGGAAATGGTGAACTTTGGGGAGGAGTTCCAGCTGAGTCGCTGGTTTAATGGAAGCTCCAACAGTGCACACACCACAGACAGTGAAGATGCCGACGCCGCTGGATCCGTGGACGACGCCGTGACGCCATCGGATGGCGTGAGCTTGACCGAGTGCTACATCTGCCATATGCCCAATCCGGAATTCATGTCCACCAACTCGGTCAAGAAGGCACCTCCTGTGCCCGTCTGCTCCGTCGGCTGCGAGGCCAAGTACTTGGAGAAGAAAGGTATGCGACCCAAGGAGGACGCGGCTAACGCGGATCCGAGCCAGTGCTTCATCTGCCACACCTCCAAACCCGAGTTCATGAGCACCAACACGGCCAAGCGCTCGCCGTCGGTGCCTGTGTGCAGTAAGGAATGTGAAGAGGTTTATCTCCGTCGGAAGAAACCACGCACAAGCTCGGGCGATGAGACTCCTCAAAGCGAATCAAGAGCGAGGATCCTTCAAAGCGACAGCGTCGGCAACTCAATTTCCTTGGCGATCAACTACTGGACAGCTCAGACGGCAAGGGATACAAGAGTTGGTGGCTCGGAGCTCTAACCTTTACGATTATGTGTATCAACGCCATGGCATGTGGCACAGCTATTCTATCAGCAATGATCCGCCTCGTGTTGACCCGTGTCTGATCAAATTCGGTAGGCCTCGTTAGCGTCTTATTGTCGTAGGCTTGAAGGATACTGATATGTGTGTGCTGGATGTGATCGTAGCAACGTGCAACATTTATCGGGAGCTGGATCGCAGTACTGCGTATCTTCGCAAGCATGTGCTTCGTTGGCAACAATCCCACCAAGGACGTCTGGGACTTCGTGAGGTTCTGTGGATGGCGGTGGTGTTCAGGTATTGCAATCAACTTGAGACCTTCGACCGCCTCAAGGGCATTCCAAGCTCTGATGACTTCCCTCATTTTCAGAAGCGGTAAGTGTGCTTTTGTAAAATTACTCATGCCTTGAAGAGCTAAACTTGCTAACACGATTATGTTTAATCTGCGTTGCAGTCTCCTTGCACAGACAAAGCGTTCCGAAGCCACTAAATTTCTAGCAGGCGACCGTGGTCTTACGGTGGCTACTTACCTGGAGACGCTGGAGCAATTTTTGCAGAACATCGATGATTTGACGGTCGCCGTGAAGGAGGGAACCACATCCGAAGGCATCTTTAACACCCTCCGCAGCTTCCAGGACAATGTACTTGGATCATTTACGTGTTGGCAAGTGGTGTGCGACCTCATGGAGCTGCACATGTTGTCCGAGGACTTCATTACAGATGAGTTTGTATGGCTCTCTTTGGATGCGAGGAAGAGTTTGGTGCAGATCTTTGGCAAGAATCGTGCGCGCCCTTCAGAGTATGTCGCACTTGCGCGGTTGTTGCAGCAACGTCAGATCCAAGGGTTTAAGGCGCTTCAGGTGGATTTCCCATTCTTCATGAACCAGAAACTGAACCTGAAGAACGTTGGACACGCACTTCACGGTTTCCAAATCTATCGCAACATTAAACTGTTGGAGCAGAAGCAGCAGTATAAGCAAGAGCCTGGAACCACGCAACCTGCAGTATATTCGTCCCGCACGTACATGATGGACTCGGAGAACTGTGAGGTCTGTTCGATAGCGGAAAATGAAGATGAATTGGTGCTGTGTGATATGTGCCAGCGCATGTTCCACAAGTACTGCATCAACATGGAGGAACTCCCTCCGGCTTCATGGGTTTGCTCTGCCTGTAAGACGCTTCAAAACTACCCGTATGAAGGTCTGGCCGTGGAGCAAGAGGTTATCTCCATCGATTAAACTACAGTTGAGCGTGAGATAGCAATATTTTGTCTCCCAACAGGGTTGATTGAAATACACAAGATGCCAGGTTCACTGCCACGCGCTCACGCGCATTTGGTTTTCGACCCTGCATGTGTTTTCTTTGTTGGCCGGGTCTCATTTTTGCTTTCCCAGCGGTTCTTGACAACTTGATAATGTGAATCATTCTTCCAGATAATAAAACGCGATTACATCGCGACAGGACTTGTTGCGAATCTGCAATACATGAAGTGTGTTAGTAAGTCCCAGCTAAATGAGGGCATGAAAATATCACTAACCACATCAGCAATTCGCTGGAATTCCTTGCCATAGCATTCAATTGCGACTTCAAAAACTTTGATTTCGTAAGGAGTCCACGAGTCTAAGTTCGCAGAAAGCACCGGTAAAATCCTCAGTTTCGTACAATTACCAACCAGCGACCATTTTGGCAGAAACTCACCTAACACGGATGGCACACGTAAAGGCGACAAACCTCGAAGTGCTTGCTGAAAACAGGAGACGCGCTGCAAACCAAAATCAGACAGTTTTTGTCTCTTGTGGTTCGACGAATACACTGGCCGAGGAGAATACATTGCTCTAGCAGCATCCAGGTAGTCTTGGGTGTAGATCTGGCGCTCTGAAAGCATTTCACCGGACAGTTAGTGGACACAACACATGATTGATCCATTATTGTCAACACACGTACTTCGAAGTCGATCCATCAACTTCAGTGTTTCACTGGATACGTCGGGCTCAGGCTCAGGAAGAAAATCATCCGACAGGTTGCCATCACCTTCTGGCAAGCGCGTCTTTGAGCACGACCCGTGCTTCTTCCAGATGTAGTAGAACGGAATCGTGTCCTTCACGGTTTTATTTGGAAGCTATCACAACGGACAACGGGTGAGTTGTGTAAATGAATTGGCAATCACCTCCTGAATCTTTTGTTACCTGCTCAGCGATAGCATGGAAGTCTTTGCCAAAACGCTCGTAAGCCTCCTCGAACAGACCAATCTCAAGCCCTGTCCAATCATCTACAAGTCAAACAAGTTGTTTTAGTTTCTAAGACTTGCGGAAAACGGACGCTGCTCCACTCACCAAGTACCTGACGTGCCCGTAGTGGGGACACCAGTGCTGCCAGCGCATCGAATGTAGGCCGGCTTTTTAACCCGTACTATTAGCCACATTAATAGCGTAAATACAACGTCAAGAGTCTCTCTCCTCAATATGTAAGAGCGTGCAGCGTCACTGACCGAGTTGGGCTTCATCTTAAGGATGGCTGAGGGTCGCTTCATCTGATACTGCACCTCGTACAGCGACCGTGCGGCTCTCAAATATCTCCTGATATTGTTCATCTTCACTGTTCACATCACACTTGCGACGTCAGCACCTCAGCACCTCAGTGTTGTCTTCAGTCCCAATCTACCAGAATCAGAGGCTTTTCTTGCCTACCATCGGCATTCCCTGGGTCAGACAGTTCATCACCGCGCCAAATCGAATTTGCTGGAGCTACTGTGCGACTGTCACAACCGCCTGCACTTCCAGTGTCATCTCCACTGGAGCAGTCCAACAACTGCCAAAGCACAAGCAAAATATACACGTTAGACCAGTTTTTGTCCTCCACAAGAGGCTTGTACTGAGACTAAGCTGCTTTTACCGCACTGGACCTCTTCTGGACTCTTAGCAGAGCTGCCTTCCTTGGAGTTAGCGGTGATCGCTCCTCGGACACGCTTTGCGAGTCCTCAGCATCGCTGTCTGCGTCGCGACTGCCGCGCGCCATACTCGAGCTCCAAAATGAGTGCTTCTGACTTCTTGGTAGTCGGTTAATACAATATTTTCAAAGGTAGTTAATACTAACATAATATTCCGGGGAACACATTTTGACTTCTTGGTAACAACATTCAAGTAGCGACGAAGGCAGTACAAGGATGGCGACGACCGCTATCCTTGCGCGCGGTGAGCGGCGAGCGGAGGATGCGGCGGACTTCCTCCGTCGGCTTTCTATCGCAGATGCGAAAGTTCTACTAGAGAGAACGAGGTGCGTGTTCAATACCTTCTTTCTGAGGGTGTTAGATACAAGGAATTAAATTCATTTTAAATGAATTTCCTCCCTGGACAGGAAGGAGAAAGAGAACAAGACGAAGGAGATGCAGAAGATGATTGGCGTACGATACCGCGATCTGATCGAGTCGGCTGACAAGATCGTCAATATGCACTCGGCCGCTCTGCGTCTTGAAGTGTCGCTCAAGGAGATGCCAGAAAAGTGGAAGCAGATGGAGTTGGCTCTGACAAACGCTCTCTCAGTGGGAGACCATACCAACAGTATTAGGGGGGACACAATGGTGACATCAGATGAACAGGAGAAGCCTCTTGGTGGGCTGGAGACCAATGCAGACAAAGTGGCGTTTCTACTGGATGCCCCAGAGAAGATGTGGCAGCTATTGAACGAAGGAGAATCTCTGCGGGCGCTGGAGTTATATCAACAGGCGAG
The DNA here is from genome assembly GCA_008080845.1 of Phytophthora kernoviae. Taxonomy (NCBI): domain Eukaryota; phylum Oomycota; class Peronosporomycetes; order Peronosporales; family Peronosporaceae; genus Phytophthora; species Phytophthora kernoviae. The sequence goes on along the minus strand of VKKV01000051.1, from coordinate 54,423 downwards.
CAATATCCATGATGACTGCTCTGGGAAGTCAACGGAGCAAGAATTCCCTTTCCTCGCGGCACAGTGGACGTGCATTCAGTGCTTTCGACCGGTAGGTGATGAGAGTCGTCAGCATTATTGTGAGTTGGTGGAGGCGTAATTTTCTTATTGCTTTTGGCTGTAGAGAATGGTGTCTTGCGCTAAGAGCTATTTAACCTGCCGAGGAAAAGATAGCCGGTTCTACGCTGATAACCTGTGTACGCTGGCGGTGTTGAGCGATCCGCCCATTGGAATTGACAAACTGTTTGAGGCATTTCTGACTGCTCGCTCCAAGTGGATGGCTACTGACAGTAAAAGTGGTAGCGACAAAGACCCTTCAAAGGCAAATGTCCGGAAGGAGAGGGTTCTGATGGTGATTTTAAAGACCGTAATGCTAACAATGACGCAGACGGAGGAGATTTTTGGCGACGAAAATGTCAACAGTCTCTTAAGCTCAACATCCCAGCTGTCTCCAAACTTCAAGGACGGCCTTAAGAAATTTGTATCATCGGGGAACATGCAAACTATGCTAGGCGCGTGGTTCCAAAAGAGCGACGACAGGTATGATATTAAGACGCGCAGCCATGTTCACCTATCTAACTACAGCTTTGATTGCAGATAATTGGGGTGGCTTCGCCGATTATTTCAAGTATTGACTCAATTTCACTACTGTCTCAAGTGCAGTCAAAGCTAAACGCTGCCAGCAAAGCCAATGGAGGTTGCCAAGACGTCATACTATGGAGCCGCATTCTCAGCGAATCTCGCTTGGGGTCACCTGGAGGTCGCGAGAACCAGACGTTTGCACCTGTTGAATCGGTTTCTCTGTTCTCTTTGCGGAGTCATTTCGGAGGCGTACGCGGGATTTGGTGCAAAACTCATTCGTTGAAGCCCTTGAGGCTATCAAAATTCAAATCCGCGGAAGTTTGGAAGACGCTGTAGCAGGCAATGCTCGAAATGACCATCGTCTGAGAAACGTAAAATTTTATGAATACTTCGAGACTATCCAGAAAAGAGCGGCTAATCTGGATGCAAGTGATCTTCAAAGCGTCCTAATTGAAGAATTTCTTCGTACGTTGTTCAAGCTGATCATGTTTTTCGAGCAAGAATACCCGCTCCCAGGGCAGCAAAAGATCGGTGGAGAGAGCGGTTTGAACGGCGGCGTTCAACTTCCAAGTGTGTTTTTGAGTGTATCAAATATTTTCGCTGGGATTGTGGCTGAATTTCCTTGTAATATGGACAAGCTGTTCCCGGGCAATGCAAGCACTGTATCAATACCCGAGAAAGACCCCTCTTTGATGACGGTTGGGCCTGCATTTAGCAAGTACGGCAGTAAAGGCTATGTGAGCAAGGTAAAACTTCGTGATGCGCTGGAGGTGAGTTAGATACTAGATTCGAATTGTTCAACCTGATGAGTGTAGCTGGTCTCTAACAAACGTGGTTCATATAGGAGATCCTCGAGAACGAGGAAAACGAAAGCTTTATTGATGAAGAGTTAAGACGAGTGGATGCCTTGGGCTTCCATTCTCTATATCTTGTATCGGAGATCAAACGGAAGGCATCGTACCCTCAGCTTTTCGTCAACGTTCTCCACGGTCTTTCAAAAATATACTGTGAGGCGTGGGCTACAATCCTACTTCAGCAGAAAATCGAACCTCTCCGTGAACTGATGCAGATTGAGCAGTACGACACCACCAACGAGGTATGACCCATTTCAATGTGGTACGTTGATATGATGCTGATATTGCTTTATTTTCCTAGGACTGGATTGCTTCACATGAAGGTTGGATAGAGCAAGTGATCTCTGATGAAGGCCTTGGTGGCGATACCGATGATTCATCCTCTGAGTCAGAGATGATGGCTCTTGGCGACGAAAAGTTTGGCTTCCGTGGTGTGAAACACCGACGGTATCAAGTTTCTTATTTTCGTGCTGCTACAGCTTGGATGATGCGAACAGGATGATTCACAATTCCATTGGGGCCAAGGAAGAGCAGATCAAGTTGATGCAGCGTACCATTCGCGATGTACTTGTTGAGCAGCTCACCATCGTCAGCGTTGCAGTATATGATGCTGCTGTTTCTCTTCTCGTCGAAGCGAAGTCGACACAAAAGATTCTGTGTTAAATTTCGGCGAATGCTGTATCCAGCAATTTCTCTTCGACATGTACTTTGTTCGCGCGACGTTAGGCTTCTCCGATTTCATACGCTTCGGCTGGGGTGACGAATTGAACCCGGAAGAGTGTTCTCCGGGGTTATTGAAGCTGAAAAGCCTGTTCGAGCGTATGCGGGAGTTCATTGATCCGGTCGATTGGGAAATTTATGGTCCACAGTTGATTGAAAACGTTGTCCTTCAATTCCGGAAAAGCCGGCTGCTCTTTTCGTCGCTATCCGAGTCGAACGATATCAACAAGATCAGTAAGCTTCTTGTCGACGATGAGGGTGTGTACATATTCATCTCTAACCACGATATTGTGTGTTCTGCGCAGACGGTAAGGAAATCATCATTAGTGTTCAAGACACTAGACCGCTGGCTCGAATTGCGGAGCCAGTTGCCAGATTTTCACTGCTTCCGGTCCCCTCGAGTCGCCGACGGTTCCAGCGCACTTTGTCGTCCCGTTCAAGCGAGGATGACACACCGGATGGCCGAAGTCGAGCGAACAGCTCTACTCTTTCCACGAGCGACCGCTTTCAGACGACGCATCAGGTTCGCAGCCGTCAGCTTTGAAGCTGCAGAATCTTTTGTCCTCGTCGACGAGTTCGAACATCTTTTCCGCGGCGACGTCAGGCACCAATCTGCTATCTTCAGCTGCCAAGGGCATTGGCTTCTTTTCATCTGCAACTAGCTCGTACCTCTAGCAATGCTGTGGACATAATAGAATGGTCAATGTGGTGGATGGTCATTTTGTTTGTACTCTATAGGATGACCTCCTGCTCTACTTTTTGTTCTAGTCCACGAACTTCATGGACGCACGCCCCTTGGAAATGGCCCCCATTGCTGGTCGTAAACCTTGGCAAACGCACCAAGTGAGGCATTATTGTTGCTTGCTGGCGAGGCCTTATCACTCGGGAAAAACTCGTTGGTGACCACATTCAATGTGTCTTCCATGAGATCACGGATGACAAAGTGCAGGCGGTCACCCGTTTGCTTGAAATCTGGACCGGGGTTGAACTCCAACAACCACACATTAAAATCCTCGTCAACCATGAAGTCCACACCGTAAATCTCAAAGCAGTTAGGAAGTGGCTGGAACACGGAGAACTCTCCCTTGTACGCATCGAAGGTCTCCGCAGTGATTAGGCCGATATCAGCAAGGATCTTGGCCTTCTTGGCGGCACCATCGGCAATCCCTTGCTCGGCAAGAATCTCCTCCAGGTCATCTAGCAAAAGCACGCATTCACTCTCGACAAAATCCGGGTGGCTTTGCTGCTGGAAAGTGTTGGTGATGTGCGAGTAATTGTTATCCGTGTCGGCCTCACGGTACTTCTCAAGAGCACAGAGAACCAGGCAATGCTGGTACACATACACTTTCAGGCCACCAACAGCAAGCACATACACTCGGATGTGGAATTTGCGGCCACGAAGCAGTAGTGGCCGCTGGATGTACTCCTGTACAACCCATTCGCGAATATCGGTCCACTCGTTGACAATGCCGCGCAGCTTCGAGAAATCCTTGACGACGTTCACTTCAGCACCCTTGTTCGTAGCACTAGGTTTCATGATCCAAGTCTTATTCTCCGACTCCAATACCTGCCGCACTTCCCACAGACACGAGTCCAGTCGTTGACGGAACGAGATGCCGAATTGAGCCATGCTGTCGTCATACGCCTCCCACGTATCCACCACCAATGTACGCGGCAGTGCCTTGCTCAAGTAGCAGTCTGGGTGCTTCATGATGTACTTGGACAAGTAAATAGACAACTGAGCCTTGCGAGAGAGCCCCTTACGCACGCAGTAAGCATTGGCCACAACTTTCCCGGACAGAATGCTCTTCCAGTCCAAGTTCTCGTACTCATCCCACTGCAATAGGATCCACAACCACATGGATTAGTATGCAATAGCAAACATGCAGATATTGTAATACACATGCAGACTTTATTGCGACGTACGATCAAGTCTGGAAGTGTCTTCTCCTGCTCTTTGTCGTCGTCCGACACGACCGTGTACATGGCTGGATGCAACGCAAAGGCGCGGTCCACGAGCGGCTCCACATACTCACTGGGTACGCCCACACGAGCTACCAACCCACTCTTGTAGCCATCGGCAGCGTCGGCAGCCAGGAGTCGGTACCTGATGGCACAAGCTAGCTCGCTCGTCTGCCAGTTCATCGTCAATGGATATCCAGCGGTCTTTAATGAATGTGATTGGATAATAATTTCTTATTTTCACCAATTGCTGGAATGAACCCTTGTTGAATTTCACCCACATCATGATTTTCTCACTCCATCCCGTATTACTTGAAGATACCACTTACTTACACCTAGTGTATTGCAAACTACCTCATATATTCTGGACCTAGGATATCTCAAATCAGAGCAGTCATCGTTCCGCCCCCAAGCTTATCGTTTCATTCCCTCTCTGGCTGGCTACGTGTGTCTGCGTCTACGTGACTCCAGATAGACAGCAATGGCGGATGCAAATGGAGCCAAGCGTACTGTGCGTCGTGAGGGCGAGAAGGTCTGGTGTCCGGACCCTCGCAACGTGTGGCAATTGGGGACTGTGGTTGAAGACGACGGCGAAGCTCCACGTGCTGCTGCCTGAGGCAGATGCCGAGCAGCAGTTCACCTTCGACCAGGTGCATCCCTACGATCCCACGCACTCCGTTGACTTGAACAATGTAGCAGAGATGGATAATCTGCACGAAGCGCCACTGCTGGATCTGCTGCGTCGCCGCTATCTCGAGGACAAGATCTACGTACGTCAAGAACTAAACCCAGGGATCCTGCAGCTTTAATTAGTGATGACATTTACATTGTTGTTGTTGTTGTTTTTGTGAATGTGGCAGACGTATACTGGTGATATCCTCATCTCTATCAACCCGTACAAGAACATCCCGATGCTCTACAACTTCCCAGAGCTCGACTCCATCGGGAAACTGGATAACCCTGTGCCACACGTGTATTCGACGGCACATGGAGCTTATCATGCAATGCAGAAGGACGGAAAATGTCAATCCATCCTCGTGTCAGGAGAGAGTGGCGCCGGCAAGACGGAGGCATCCAAGTATATCATGCGGGTACGTGAAAAGAAGCTGCTCCACATAGTGGTTGCAGTAAATTGCTCATTTTGCTGTTGTTTTTGTTGTTTTTGTTGTTTCAGTACTTGGCGAATATTTCTGAGATCGGCAAGAAGGCCCCCAAGACCCCCAAAAACGAGAACGGTGGGTCTTCTGTGGAGCAGTGCGTTCTACAAAGTAACCCACTTCTGGAAGCTTTCGGCAATGCCAAAACTATCCGCAATGACAACAGTAGTCGTTTTGGCAAATTTATTAAGATTTTCTACTACGCGGACGGTACGATTTCGGGTGCTACGACGAGTCACTTCCTGTTGGAGAAGAGCCGAATCGTGGGCAGTGCCGAATCTGAGCGCAATTATCACATTTTTACCAACTATGTGCGGGATTACCTGCTGAAGAGAAGGCGGCGCTGAAGCTTAAGCCTGCGAGCGAGTTCTGCTTCCTCAATCAGGGCAACTGCATTCAAGTACCGGAAATTAATGACAAGAAGGACTTCAAGGAACTCGTGGAAGCTATGGGAACTGTGGGTATCGAGCCAGAGTTGCAGAAAACCATCTTCTGTCTTGTCGCCTGCGTCTTGCATTTGGGAAATGTGGAGTTTACGGAGAATGCTAAGAATGAGTCGCAGATTGCTCACCCGGAGGATATCACGAACCTGGCCGAACTGATGATGGTTACACCTGATGAGCTCGAATTTGCCCTAACAAAACGTACTATGTCTGCCGGCGCGCGTGGATCGGTGGCAGAGATCGCACTGACCGCTGTAGAATCGGTGAAGTCGCGAAACGGCCTGGCAAAAGATATCTTCAGCAAAATCTTCGACTGGCTAGTTTTTCAAATCAACAAGTCAACGTCGCAGGTTGGTGGTGCCTCTGGTGTAGGAGCGGGAACCAAATTTATTGGCATTCTGGATATCTTTGGCTTTGAAAGCTTGCAAGTGAACTCGTTCGAACAGCTGTGCATCAACTATACGAACGAGATGCTGCAGCAGCAATTCAACCAGCACGTGTTCGTGTATGAACAGGAAGTGTACGTGGAAGAAGGTATCGATTTTTCGCGGCTGGAATTCACAGACAACGGCCATGCCTGGACCTCATTGACAAGAAACCACTTGGTATTCTACCGCTGTTGGATGAACAAGGTATGCTTGGTCGGCGTGCCAGTGACGAGAACTTCATTCAAAAACTACATCAGACGCATGTACCGAAGGGAAAAGTTCCCGAGGGTACGATCATCTACTACTCTAAGCCGCGTTTTGCCACGGACGAGTTTGTGATTCACCATTACGCTGGTGAAGTCACATAATGTCAATGGTTTCTTGAAAAGAACGATGATTCACTGCACAATGATCTTATTTCGCTGATGGATAGCTCTAAGTGCGAGTTTCTACGCAAGTTGTATCCAATTACCCAAGCGGGAGCTGGTGCTGGTGGAGCCAATCCGCGCAAGCCCATTCGGAAAGTAGGCAACAAAATGACTGGAACGATGACGGTGGGCCGTAAATTCCGTGATCAGATGTCCAATTTGATGGTCGAGCTCAAGGCGACCGCGCCATCATTTGTGCGTTGCGTAAAACCCAACAATCTGCGTTTCCCACAAGGTTGGAACGCGGAGCTGATTTTGAATCAGCTCATCTATTTGGGCGTCATGGAGACTGTCCGCATTCGACGTTCAGGCTTCCCTGTTCGACGGCTATTTGACGAATTCCACGAAAAGTATCAGATTCTTACGCGCAATGTGCCCAAGCAGAAACGGCCAAATATGACTGACAAAGACTTTTGTGAAGTCATCCTAAGCCTCCTTCCTCGCGAGAATTGGCAGCTTGGCCACAAAAGGTTTTCCTTCGTGACAGTCAATTGCGCATTTTAGATAACGAAGCGCGCAAGATCACGCATGAAGCTGCCACAGTTATCCAGAAATACGTGCGGGGACGACAGCAACGGCGTAAATACCTGGATATGCGTGAGAAAGCCATCCATATTCAGGCCATGGTCCGTATGTATGCAGCAAAGCGTCATTACCAGATTATGCGTCATCGGATTACGCTGCTCAATGCTTTGGTTAGACAATTTATCCAAAGACGCAAGTACCAGCGGATACGCAAAGTCACTATTCTTGTGCAGAGTCACGTCAGAGGCAACAAGGCACGCCGGTATGCGCTTTATTTGCGCACAGCACCGCCTGCTGCGACGAAAATCAATACCCAGGTGCGGCGGTACTTGGCGCGTAAACATTTCCTCAAGCAAAAGCACGCGGCGTCCAAGGTTGCCAATGCACGCAAGATGCGCAAGCAGCGGGCTGAATTCCTGGAGATGCGTAACGCGGCTAATGTGATTGCTTCAAGATACAAGGGCTACGCTGCGCGTACCAAGTATCGCAAGATGAAGGTGGCGGCTATCAAACTCCATGCAGTGGGCCGCGGATTTAATGCCCGTCTCAAGTATGGCAAGAAAGCACGCCAACGCGCTGTGGCACGCAACAAAGCGCAAATTCAAATTGCGCGAATTATTCGCGGCTTTCTCGCGCGACGCCGTTTCCAGGTTGCTCGACGTCGTATCATTATGATCCAGGCCCGGGTGCGCGCCAATCGCGTTCGTACTGAGTATCTGAAGGGACGAGAGGCCACTATCAACTCGCAGGCTATGATTCGTCGCTCTCTAGTTCGTCGTAAATACCTGCGCGAAAAGAAGATGGCCACTCGTATTGAAGCCTTTGGACGCATGGTCATCTGCCGCCAGCGCTATCAGGATGAACGCAAGAAGATTATTTTGGTGCAGTCGCTCTGGCGGATGCATGCTGTGCGAAAGCAGTACACGAAACGCGATCGGCAGATCACACTGTTGCAATCGCTCTGGCGCTGCCACTCCCAGGCGAAGAAGTACCGGGATACGCGAGAAAAAATCATCACACTTCAGGCCTTTTCGCGTATGACGGTTGAACGTACACGCTATCTGAAAATTCAGTCAGCGACCCGCGTGGTGCAGAGCGCTGTGCGTACATACTTAGGCCGCCGAATGTTCATTCGCTTCCGCCGCGGTATCGTGAAGGCGCAGGCGTGTTATCGTGGTCACGTCCAGCGTCAGAAGTATCTCCGCACGCTAAAGCGGATCATCATGGTTCAGAGTGTCTTCCGTCAGAAGAGATCTCATAACCTGGCAGCCATGCGACGGCGAGCCATGACACGTGTGCTCGCCGTTGTTCGACTGTTCCTATCACGCGTGCGCATGCGAAACCGCACGCAGGCTTTGTTTGATGCCGCCAATTCGTATGACTTGACGAAGGTGCTGCACATTGCACAGGAAATGCCAGGGATGCTACGGGTACGCGATCGTGATAACGACATGATGTCGCTGATCCACGTGGCAGCCAAAATGGCGACTTGAGCCTCGCACGATTTGTTCTGGAAGAGAACCCGCAGCTTGAAGACCTTGTCTATGGGAAGGATTCTGCAGGAAGCACGCCTCTACACTACGCTAGCCGCCTGGCACACCTGGACATGGTCCGACTGCTGGCGAAGGTTGCCAACCGCAATTCAAACCCTGGGGCTCATTTTGACTTTGAGCAACACGTACGCGCAGTGCTAGCAGCGCGAGCAGCGGTAGTGATGACCCGCCTGAGATGAAACTTCGTTCTGTCTCCAGTGTCAGCACTGTTTCCACGACGACGCCATTGTCTCGTTCGCCGTCGAAGAGTGTGTCGATTGGCAATCGCAGTCCTGTGGGCAGTTTCGACCCGCGTTTGAGAGGGATGTCCACGGCTTCCACCACATCTTTTTCGATGCAACCAGGTTTCAAGCCAGGTGACCACAACGCGCCTAAACGCAATGGCCGCCGGACCCTCGTTTCATCGACACACAAAACAGGCAATACCCGGCGTCTTTCATCGGCCATTGGCGGCCTTCCGCCTGTTCTGCCCACGACATTGCAAATCGAGATATACAAGGAAGGGTTCCTACGCAAGGCGAGTGGCACTCGGTGGGCCACGAAACGCTATGTGATGGTGGATGAGGTTTGCTTGTCCTATTACAAGACGGAAAAGGACAAGATTCCGCTAAAGATCGTCGAGCTCTGTGATGCAACAGTTAAGCGCAACTCCGACGTGGATTGTTGCTTTGAGATTCGATCACCGCGGCTTAAAAGTTCCAAGAACCCTGATGGCATGCTGTCGTTCGTGGCTGATACAGAAGAGGAAGTGCATGAATGGATGCTTGCTATCCGCAAGGTGCAGGGGTGCGCGTGACCACGACATGCTCACCGAACCACAACATGATCTGCATCGATTCTGCGCTGCGTCGTGACTACGTTAACATGAAGAATAAGTTGGGTTTCACTCCGTTGCACCTTGCTGTGCAAAATGACGAGGACGAAGGCTTTGAGGCCGCCAAAGTGTGCGTTTGGCTCATTGAAAACGGAGTTGACTCGAATGCGATTGATGAGAATGGTGATACGGCATTGCATTATGCAGTGGAATTGGACAGGTACGACCTTGCAGAGACACTGATGAAACGTGGTGCCGACTCGAGCATTAAGAACGCGAAGGGTCTTTCCGCTGTGGATATTGCCGAAGAGGATGACCTGAAGGAAATTCTGAACCCAGCCAACCACGTACCGAAGGTTGAGGAGATTTCGATTGAGCTCGAAGCACCCCAAGCGGATAGCGTTGTTCCCGTCAAGAATTTGACGCCAATTACGCCGTCGCTCGCCAGACCGCCTGATAGACTTCATGACAGCACATACGTGTCAGTGTTCCTGGGTGCTATCGCTGTGGCCACAGGTCCCATTATGGAGACACCCCACTTTAACCTCTACATCATGGATTTCAAGGGCGCTGTTGTAGAACAGGCGCAGCGAACACCCAAATCTCTTATCCAAACGGGGGAAACTACTGGTGGTTCGGTAACACTTGGTACCTGCAGACTCCGCTTGAGCATCTAAAGACGGTACGTACGCCTCCCAAGCTAACCATATTGCTTTATCGATGCTATGTGCTTATGGTATTTTGTTTTGCTTTGTTTCTAGGTTGCGTCGCAGTAATGGAGCTGCGACACCGTAGTCTCGTCACGCAGGAAGTGGAGGTTGGTTGCTGGACCTTCTTCCACCTGGACTTGAGCAAGATCACGACGGCGCCGGCTACCTTCGAAATGTACGCGCCGCCCGTGGACCCTCTCAGCAAGATTCTCGCTCGTATCCCAGGAGACTCATTCCTGCAGGCCGAGATTAACGTATCGCTGTAAGTTCCGTTCCAGTGAAGTAGGTAAAGGCTATGTCCTTCTCTTGACAATGACAATCACATGAAGGGCTACTTCGTGTGTTATTAAAGCATGCTATTAGCAATGATAAGCATCCTTGTGAACATTTTCTGAACAACTTTTAACTGCAAAATACTGCTATCAGTTGTTCTTCTTCCTCCTTGGCATGTACTCGTAGAAGAAGGTCGGTAGCTTCTGGTAGACAGTGTACTCGGCCGCGACATCGTGCACCTTGACGTCTGCAACAATACAAAAGGTATCCCTTAGCACCAACTACTATACATTCATTACTTTAGTTCTATAGATTGGCCACCTTACCGCCTGCATCTCCTCCGTTGCTTTTCGTCCTCATTGGTGACGTGTACAGCTCTCCGATCTCTTTGCCGTAGCGTTCCCAGAGTACCATAATGAGGAAGAGTAGAAAGAGGAACAGCAGCATCAATGCACTCAAAATCTTAAGCTCCAGGGGATACTAAGGCGGTTAGATGGACGCAGGAGCTCCTTCACGGTCCCAGGGAGTTCTACATGAGCACAAGAAGCTGCAGTAGTTGTCCCCACTTCCATCGCCGGCATCATTTCTACTAACTGACAAAATGTACGTTAGGAAGGCGTACAAGAAAGCTGCCAATCGATTTTATCGTGTAAAAGCGACAATTATTACTACATGCAATACGACTAGCAGCGCTACGATAGTGCCGCGCCTCAACACAATCGTGCATTGTTATGACAACACCACAAGGGCATCTAATTTCTGATGCCGATGCCAAGCAGCCGAATTATCAAAATGAACCATCTATTGAAAGAAGAGCAAACACGATCTTGTACGAGACCAGTAGTCTACAATACACGGCGCTTCTTGGCGGAGTTCATGTAGGGCCGCAGTACCCACTCATTCTCGGCCTCCTTCTGGTCGAGCGTGCCGAGCTTCACTTGGTATAGCTGCAACTCGAATCGCGGGCCACATTCCTGCAGCTCCACCTCGCGACCTGTGACTTTGAAGACGTGGTGACGGAACGACACAAAATCGTTGTCGTTAGAGAGTGATGACGCGCTTCGAGTCCGGTTTGGGCACTGGGAAGAGGTGTTTCAGGATGTTGGCTACGCGTTGACCCTGCGATTTACAATAGATACATGTCAGCTTGCAGCAAGCAACGGAGAGCGAGACGACAAAGCAAGAAGAACGCACCAGCTGCGTCTCAAACTGGTTAATGATGAGGTGCGGGTACGCCTCTGAGATTGTAGCACGGTCTTCAATGTCGTGACGCAACACAGTACTGCTCAACGAGAAATAGGCTGATGGGCCGTACGGAAGATGACACACCACGAGACCATCTAAACACAAACGTCCATACCAGAGTCAGTCAATTAACACCATAAGCATAAATCCATAACTCTTTCACCATACCTGGCTCGCCGCGCGTCTCCGTGACCAGTAGTAGATCTGTAAAGTCGTTCGCTCTCGCACTCTCTACCAACTGAAATATGCCAAAGCCAACAAAAAATGAGTCCACTAGTCCAGCATTTTTTCTAGCAACAATGGGTTTGTACTTACATCACCAACAGTGTGAGCACCACGATTCAGTCGAATGGCGTTGGGGAAGATGAGACGGATCTCTTGAGCGAACTGTTTGAGTCTCGAGCTTGGGTCTCGCGACGTGGTGATGGCGATCTTGGGGTCAAACATTCCTGCGTTCTTGTACTCGTCATCGATGTGGTTCAGCGGCTTCTGGTGCGCCTCGTCGTCGTACTCCATCTCATGGCGCAGACTCGTTTCCACACTGTGAAGTTCCGTAGGAATCGCCTTGCCACTGCGGATGGCCTCCTTGAGCTGCTGTTTGTGCTCGTACAGAGAGCGCTCCTTGCCCTCTAGACCCTTGCGGTACAGGTACTCGCGACGCAGACGAACGTTCCTTCGCACGGACATGGTGACAAGCTACAGAGACAGCGGTAGTGACGCACACTTCGGATGCTAGACTGAAAGCTGCGTCCACCCATCAGAATATTTCGGTTGGCGAGCACGTGCTCTTCAAGTGTAGTAAATTGCTCTGCAAATGTAATTGTAAGAAAGAGCTAAAATTTCATCATAACCAAAATATTCCCAAAACTATTTATACACTTATGAAAAATTGTGACGCTGCATGCGTCATGTAGCATGGCGTCCGGTTCACTTACGACGGACAGAGGATTTTACCGACGTAAGACCTGCTGCTTCGGGAGTTACCTCCACACTTACGCAGCGGCTCCACGACAGCGAAACTCCGACGACGCATCTCCTGTCGTTGCTGCTGGAAACGCTGCTGCTGCTGCCGCTTTTCAGCCGCCGACAGTCCACTCGATGCTGAACTGCAGGAAGAGGATGGCGACGCGGAGGACGTCGACCCGCGCGACCTTTTCTTCTTCCTCGACAGCCGCAACATTGGCGAGCTGCTCAGGCTGATGCCTCTGTCCCAAAGGCGTTCCTTACTGGCATGAGGCGACAGCGCCTTCAGGGTCGGCTTCGGGATCGCGATGGGCGAAGAAACTGACGCAAATCCCACGAGCGAATGAATTGCGTTTAACTCAGAGGTCGCTTCTGCTGCCGATACGTCGTCGGATTTCACGGCCTCAGCTTGAAATCCAACCGGGCGCGGGATATCACGGAAGAAGAGCATCGGGCACTCCGCCTTGAAGTGGCCGTACTCGCCGCAATACCAGCAGTCCGAAAAAAGACTGCGACTTGCCGCCGCCAGGCATCAGTCGCTGCCGCGCTAGCTGGCCACACTCGGGTGGCATGGTCCCTACCGTGGCATATGTAACATGTCGCCATGACATTCCACGACGTTTCGCCGGGATTACAGAGGTCCTCCAAGCGGTGATCACCAAGCAGTAAATCGCTCGCTCTCCGAAACTCGGAGCGAAGGAGCTCTTGGCCTTTCCTGTGGAAGATGACCCGACCAACATCATGCGCCAACTCGAACGGGTCCTCGATACTCAGTCGCCAGGACGTCGGATGACTCCACTTTGTCGTCTTGGACAACGCCGTCCCTGAGCGGACGCTCACGACCTCGTCTTCCATGTTGAAGCGGTTCGCGTAAAAATCAAAGAAGCCGGCAAGCAATGCTCCAACCGAGTCCATCTCCGAAGTGCCAAACGTGGACGGCAACTCCATCGCTGGGGGCGACTGCAAGCGTTCAAGAAGCACAGAAACTTTAGTCTGCGATTGCAAATTCTGGACAACCGAATGGACCGACGGCAACTGCACTTCTGCGTAATTCGACTGCAGGTAGAAGATCAGCAACAAAGTGAACCCTGCAAGTTATACAACACTCAGTAAGGCGATAAACTCACAACACCTTTTCTCACAATGAACCCGTTTACTCACCGTAGGAACTCAATGTGCCATTAACTGAGTCATTGATACCACGCTGTTTTGCCCAGTACTTAATGGCAAACACCAGCGGACGCACACGAGGATCCACCTGGCCGTAGTACTTCAGCAGAGCTGTATTTAGCAGCGCATTAACGCCTCCCACACAGACATCACAAGCCACCTGGAACAGCCAAAAAAAGAAAAGAACTTAGTCGAAAGAATCAACCCACAAAGAAACAGCTAACAAACCCTTTGCATTACCTGTCGCTTGGGGTCCCAGAGCTTAATCACCGGCACTCTGGCATTGCGGATGAACTGTTCAACTTGGAAAGTACCAGCAAGGCACTCACAGGCCGTGTCGAGTAGCTTGATCCGTTCTTGAGGCGAGAACTGGCCCTGTGCGTCCACATCCACGTCCTCAAAGTAGATACCGAGGTCCACATCGCAGCCGCCGAAGCCCAAGCCACTGACAACAACACAAACAGTCAGCACAGATACGTTCTACCTCCTTCTTGTAGTCATTCTCACCTCTCAGAGGATCCAAAGGGCAGTACGCGAACCGTAGGCCACTGGCGCCTCAACAGCTGCTGTACACGTTGACGCACTGCGCGCTTGGCCGCCAGCTCGGCCGCGTTGGGCTCTAGCTGCTCCAGCAGCGCGATGCTGTCGATCGTGAGCTTGCGTACGCTGTTGGCGGCGCCCATTGCTGAGTGTGTGGTTTCGTTTCCTTCTTTGTTTGTGGATCTTTCCTTCTTCTTCGGCTCTGCAGGCTGCTGGTTGAACCCCTACCGCCTCTTGGGCGTCGTGTCCTCGCGACCGAGAGGCGTGTGGGGACCTGGTCGATGGGTCGTCCGCTTCTAGCAGGACGTGAGCAGCACAAGAGCTTTGCTACTGTGAGTGAGATGTGAAAGGCTACGCGCCATGTCGGAGAAGGAAAGAGAGTGTTGGTCGTATACTGAAACTAAGTGAAAGGTATACTGACTTGAAGTTTGTGTGCAAGATTCAAAGGCAGTTTTGAATTCGACGTGGTCGACGTTGGTACGTGGCAGGCAGTTTGTCGCAGCCTGCACCTAATGCAGCGGTGACTGCCATCGACCTGTGTCATTATTGACCTGGACGCGACGTTGAAGAGGACAAGGTGGTTGCTGCAAGTCATAAACTGGGCGATCTGATCTGACTGCATTGAATCTCCGATCTGCACACGAAGGCATTTTGCCGACGGCTTTCACTTCAAGTATGCACACACACACAGCAAAACCAAACACGCTTAACATGGCCTTAGCTTATTCTACGATTGCAGACAAAACTGCCTGTCCGTCTTCAAACGACATTCGGAAGACAGTCGCGGTAATGGACCTTTCAAGCGACAGTCGCACGACCTAACAACGCGTCAAATGTGACTGTTCAATTTCAACATCAAATTTCGAGCGATTTGATTGGACTGGAGAGAAATTTATCGTTATTTTTGTGACGCCAAATAGTATTTTCCGTATCGGGGTGTTATACCAAGCAAAGAAGACTGCCATAGGTGTTGAAGGAGCCCCGCCACAGCCAAGGGATCACACGTATTCGAGCCTGCATTAATCTAGGTACACGCGTCTGCATCTGGCGATTGTGTCGGTGGATTGTTCTCCCTGAACTCCCCTGGAAGGCGCCACCTTCGACGTTTCTTAGGACCTTATCCTGACTGAAACTCCCCTTCTCATCCATCCCCTCTCTTTACCGTCAGCAATTCGACCGTCACGCGCCATGGACTCCAAGGTCTGGCAACGCGCTGTGGCCGATCTGAACCCGCCAGGCGTCCCCAACTCGTTCCGCCACGCGAAGAACCAGCAGAACATTGCGTCCGTGCTGCTCCGACGTGAGTTCGGCGGCTCTAGGAGGCAGAAGACAGTGCGTGCTATAGGGGACGACAGGATTGAGAGCTTCTGGGCCGAGAGTGAAAGTGCCAGCAAGGTGCGGTGCCTGCAGTCACTGCGAGAACGGACGCTGTAGAGGGACGCTGACTCCTTCTAATGTGTTTTGTCCCATTGGAACAGCACCAGAGTCGGTATTTCGAGCTGCCACAGACAACCAAGTCCACAATCTCCATTGCTATCAGTCCTGATGGGTGTGTTGCAGCTTTAAAAAGGAGAAGAGAGGGTTTGTGTGGATCCTAACAATTGATGATGATGGTTCTTGATATTGCACAGGAAAACTTTTGCTTCGACACATGGAGATCATACAGTCAAAATCATTTGCTTCGAAACAGGCAAAGTTATTCAGGTAAAAAAGCTGATCCAGCGTCCGTGTTGGATATCATTTATCTTACCGTACCAGAAATCTAACAGAAAATGTGAGTGTAGACATTGGTGGGGCACCCACGAACACCATGGAGCGTCAAGTTCCACCCCACTGATCCCCGCTACGTGGCGTCCGGTTGTTTAGGCTTTCAAGTTCGGTATGTTTGCATTTATTTTGCCGAATATTGGTCCTAAGAACTCGTCACTAACTTTTGTTTTGCTATCCCGATTGATGAAATTGGTTTTTATCTGCAGGTTTTGGGACATTGAGACTGGCCGCTGTCTGTACGTGTCCACGTTGCGTCATGCCATCATCTCGATTTCCTTCCACCCGTCAGGTGACATTTTGGCCATTGCGAGTGGGACCTGTGTTTATACGTGGGATTACCAGGTATTTTTTTCCTATTTATGTTAAGGAGTGCGACTCGTACATATATCACTGACGTATGGGGCTTTGATCTACAAGCACACCTGTCCACGTATCGCAATGTTTAGTTATCAAACCTTGCGCTC
Source organism: Phytophthora kernoviae (assembly GCA_008080845.1). NCBI lineage: Eukaryota > Oomycota > Peronosporomycetes > Peronosporales > Peronosporaceae > Phytophthora > Phytophthora kernoviae. Next base: position 37,783 of record VKKV01000051.1, on the reverse strand, counting down.
CGTCACGTTCTTGCCAGATCCATCCAAAATTATGGTTGGAGAAGCCAACGAACGCTATGTTGTACGTCGCATTTATCTCCTATTGTGCTTTGCTATAAGTATTGATTGTGTTCTACTTGTGTTTTTTCTCGCTCCCAGCGACCGCAAGGCCAAGCACCGCCTTCCGATCTCACCGTCACGTTGACAATGTGGGATTTTGATCCGTCCTGGGCGTTGTCGCCGGAGCCACTACTGACGAAGAAAGCTATGAACAACAGTCGCGTTATTCTTTCACACGCTCTCATTTACAACGACGGTGGGTTCGACATTTCTCGGTGTGGTCGGTACTTGGCAATATGTGCAGATTTTTCACTGAGGCAAGCAGAAAAAGAAGTGGAGATGGAGGCAGAAAATGAGGCTACAACCGATTTGGAGACTATTCTATCTTCAGTTCCAACACAGGAATCAATTGGTGGGGCTGCAAGCCCTAGTGAAGACGTCAACGACGTCTCTGTTCCGAACCCCAGGCTACAGCATCAAATGAGAGCGATTCCTCGTCTGGTACTACAGCGCCTCCGGCGAGGTCAAACATAGCTCCGACACAGGCACCAATTGTGCCACCGATGCCACTTTCTCTCCCTATTCACCCACCGCCTCCACGACTCGTGCCCATTTCCAGTATACATACGGGTGCTCCCAATATGCTGGCAGCATTGCAATCAGCAGCTGCGGACCTGTCCCTCACAATGGACCAGTATATGAACCAACAAATGAGGCGTGTGAGACCTCGGCTGCACCCTCCTCATAGCATTCAGCGTTACTCAACCGCGCAGGAGCCAGCTCGGAATACAGCGGCCCCCACAGCCGTCCCACAACAGAGGTATTCGCAGATTCGACCAAACATCGCGCTCAGTCGGACACGGTTCACTAGGAACCAACGCAACCGCAGGGGCCGATTGTCGTCCGAGAATCAATCGACGTGGTTGGCGTTGATATCACTAGACCCAGACCAGCTCGGACGAGTGATCCAGACCTGTCACTTGGCCGAAACAGCAGCAGGCGGTGTGACCTCAGTAAAAATCTCGCCCACGTCAGCTTACGTGTTACTGGGCTACGGTGTAAGGGACCGTATACAACGGTGAGTTACGAACCACTTCATCTCCAGCTCTGCTTTCGAGAAACTTTCTACTATGCTTACTTTTTGTTTTGTTTTGTTTCGTGTCTAGTGAAACCGAGTTCCCCGTTCATCGTGTCACGCGAATATATCGATGGGAAGATATGAAGTTGCTTTCTCACGTGGAGAGCGCAATGGATGATGTAAACATCGCGTTGTTCAGCCCAATTTGTGGTGGTGGATTCCTATACGGCACCAAGCAAGGGAAATTGCGGGTTTGTAGCACTTTTCGAGGTGAATTTCATGATGAAGAAAACTGTAACGTCTTGGATGGACCACGGCGCTGTCATTACGACCAAAACGTAAATGGTGAAGATGAAGACGGCGATTTAGGTGAGGAAGGAGATGAGGAGGAAGACGATGAGGAGGACGAAGAAGGAGAAGAGGAGGAGGACGACGACGACGAAGAAGAAGACGATATGGATGAAGATGGTGAGGAGGATGACGATGGGGAAGGAAATGATGAGGACGCTGATATGGGCGAGTAGCGCACCGTGCGAGTGTTTGATAATTCTAATTAGTACTCAAGTTCGAAGGAAACGCAAATGGAAAATACGTGTCCATGTGATCAAGTTACTTGCACAAACCCTACTTCTTCCTTCCAAGGTTGACAGGCGAGCATAAATTTTGCTACTGCTCGTCATCAGCAACGCGGGCTCTGTCAGTCCGTGCCCGAACGTCTTCGACAATAAGAATTCCTTGTCGAAATCATTCCCCAGGAACTGCGCTTTGTCAACCTTCCGAGCCCTATTAATCAAGTCAGCTGTCTCCTGCCGGTGCGCCTTTTGACTGAGGTCACTTTCTTCTCCACCGCAGCCCCACCCCTCAATTGTATCGATGACGAACTTCTCATTGGATGACAAGCGGCCAGGCTCAAACGATAGACACTTCGATGTGGAGTAGCTGTTTTCGTCCAAATCTTCGCTGAGGAACAGTCGAAACTTGTCTGTCGACCCTCAATGCCGAGCCCACGCGGCAGTGCAAAACCCTTGGAATTCAGATACATGTAGTTTTCGTTGGCACTGCTCGCCGTCACTCGATAAATGCTAATTTCAGGCGCCATGCGGAAAAGAAAGCATCCGTTGCCTCCATAGTAGCGACTCGACTCTTTCCATTCGGTGTCGCAAAACATACCGAACACAGCTACGCAAGCGACGAAAATCAATTAGAGACCGAAGTAAACAAGCTCGGCTAAGCTAGAAAATCAAAATGTTACCTCCTTGTGTATCTCGGATAACCACCAGTGTAGGCCCGGAGTAGCCTAAGATGTGGTAGCTCAAACGATTGAAACTGAGTCCATCCTGTGTGCTAGTGTACAGCCGACGCAGTGAAGTCTGGATGGACGAGTTGACTGTAGCCAAAGCCACGAAATGCGATCTAGATCAAACCAGATGCATGTTAGCATGGATGCAACTTGCGACAGCAAACCCTTCCAAAGGCTTCAAACAAGGCAACCCAAGTTATTAAAGTACCTGGACAAGATGCTGCTGTTGTTGGAAAGCCGAGGTGCTTGATACGACGGCTTGGTCATAGATCCGAAGCACTTACGCGCCATCCACGACATGAAAATCGTGTACAGAAGCGGAAATTGCGCCCAATCCACCGCACGAAATCGTCGCTCGATGCCTGAGTAGCGCCAGCAGCAGGAGGCATCGCAGCATGGGCCAGAGCATTCGCTACATCCACCATTCGATCAGCATCCTCCGCCACTGATTTTTCTTCCTCTTTAGTCATGATCAGACACGCAAATAGTAGCTGACTCAACTCTTGCTCCGACACAGTGTTGGCACCGGAATTTGACGTCAACAGGCGGAACATCGACCGTGAGATCGACTGTGACGAAGCACGAACGCATTGGGCGACTGCACATTGCAACCAACAAGTCAGTCAGTAACTACAGTACCATCACTGCATAGTACTGGCAAGATTCCACACCTCCTTGTGCAAAATTAATCGCCTGCAATTTGTCCGTCTTCCCTCCACTCCGTGAGTTTGCAGACACAATTGGTAGAAGGCAGATCCGAGTCGACGACACGGCGCCGCCAGTTCTTCCGACACATCAGCAGGCAGTGGTAGCTCTAACCATTTCTACAGTATAATGACACAATCAGTGCAAACTTTCCTGGCAAGAATATGGAGTACAAGCTGTAACACCTGCAGATTATCAGCTGCAACTGCTGTGGAAGGTGCCGACGCGACTGTTTCTTTATATTTCTCCACCAAACGTTCGTATTCCTGCGCAGAGATATGAGGTAATCGGTTAGATAAGTGTCGAAGACATATACTACTAGGGTATACACCGTACTTCATCGCTGAAGGGCCCCTTCCACTCGTCCGTGCGGCCGCTAGCGCTGCTCCCAGTGTTCCCCATGGCTTCTTGGTGACGTACTTGGTGATCCTTCTGTGACTCAGAATCTGAGAAATCCTACTTTTGTGTGGTCCACACATGTCTCAGATTTTGTTCTATTTTTAGTTAACGGTTGAAGCTGTCGGTTGTTTCGCCTAAAAATAGATCGCCATGTGAATTGAGCTGCTCACTTCTTCAATCTCCTTCGTCTAACATCGACCATGGGCAGACTACCGTTCGTTTCGGCAGCGCTCTTACTGGCTTCGGTGACTGCTGAGGAATGCTCCAGCACCTGCGGCACCCCATCAGGTCTCGAGTTCTGTTCCTACGTGTCTTTGCAGTCTGCGGTGGCGATTACTCCTTTGAAGAAGTGGACAATGCAGCACTCAAAGCTTTCCAAGCCTGGAGCAGTCCCAACCTCACAGAGTCACCACTGGCTGCATTACCACAGTATAAAACCTTCAGTGAAGAGCAGCTCGATACCATTGTCAAGACCATGGATCTCACCAACACCAGCAGCACGTGTGGCTCCTTCTTGCGTCGTATGGAGTGTGCAGTGCACTTCCCAGTGTGTGAAGTGGGTCGGGACGTCTCACATGTCTGCGCTGCTTCCTGTCTGTCCACAGTACGCACTCAATGCCCAGGACTCACCAACATGTGCGCGCAGTTTGATGACACACTGGTGGAGAGCAAGAGCACCAAGTGCTTTAAAGTGAACTACTCAGGCCCCGCAGTCGGCATGTGGGTCGCTGGCTTCCTCATCTCACTCATTTTCTCCGTACTCAACTCAGTGGGGATTAATCTTCAGAAACTGAGCATGACGCGCAATGATGCGTCAGAAGAGAAGAAGGCCACGCCAAGCAGCCGCTGTGGATGTTGGGCTTTGGTCTGGTGTGTCTCGGATCGCTACTGGACTTTGTGGCGTTCGGTATGGCACCGCAGACGCTGCTGGCGCCACTTGCTGCACTCTCACTGGTATGGAATATGCTGATCGCACCGATCTTCCATAAGGAAAAGGTGACGCGCCAGAACATGCTGGCAACTGCTATCATCTTCACTGGCGTGACGCTAACTGTGATCTTCGCCGGGCACAGCACTCCGTCCTACGAACTTGACGATCTCATCCGGCTGTACCAACAACCTGCGATGTACGCGTACATCACGCTGATCGTGTGTTTTTGGGAGCACTCTTTTACTTCTGCCGCTATATCGAAGCCACGCACAATTATGAAGACGGGCTATTCCACATCATCTGCTATGGCGGTATTGCAGGAACGTTTGGAGGCCAGTCAGTACTGCTGGCCAAGTCAACTGTAGAGCTGCTGAAGAGTGCGATTTGGGGAGACTCGGGCTTTACATGTTCACGCAGTTTACTTCGTACGTGATCGTCGCTGGTATGGGTGCATGCCTCGGGTTCCAGATCCACTTCCTCAACGGCGGGTTAGCACGATTTGATGCGCTCGTGGTTGTCCCAGTATATCAAAGCTTCTGGATCCTTATGAGTGTGTTGGGTGGCATCATGTACTTTGAGGAGTACGTGAATATGACACGGACACAAATGCTTATGTTCACGATTGGTGGATTTGTCACCATTTTGGGGATCATCGTGCTGCTCAAGACTCGGCACTCCGGTGGAGAAACTGGACGCTATGTGGAGCTGGTATGAAGTTCATTCATGAAGTTGTGACTCCCTCAATTCTGCTACTGTTGTTGCAAATTGTTTATCTTAACTATGCTGTGCTTGGTATTATTTGCTCATTTTAGGCCCTCACACCGACATCTGCCTGGAATGTTGACGACTCTGATGAAGAAGTCGATCTGGACTTGCCGCATAGTCCCGAACATGTTTCAAAAAGTAATGGCGGCGGAGCCAAGGTCACTCCTGGGTCGGTCATGCCTTCCTCACCAAAGAAGATGAATGACAAGGACGACACGGCGGTTGCAGCAGCCATCTACCGTTCCAAACCTACATCACCCACAGGTGGTAATCGTGTCGCCACTAAACCGAAGGATATCGATGATGACGAGGAGGAAGAAGATTTTATTTAACTAGATTTGGCCGTTCGAGCGTGTTACTCCATTCATTTGTGCAGTCAGCAGTAGCACAAGTGACGGAGAACGCTAGGTTGATAGAACTTCACACCATTGCCACGTGTAACTTTTAAGAGCTATTTTTCCAACTAAAGAGTTTGACATTGTTGTTGGCACAGCTCTCGAACAGAGGCGGAGAAAGCTAGCAACCGGTTCCGCCTGCGATTTTTAAGCAGGAAGTAGACGTGAAAATGGTCATGAGGTTGGTCATGATCGACCAAACGAAGCAGAATGCGAAGACAATGATGGTGACGATTCCAGCCCATTGACTCTTGCCGCCCGTGCGCTTGAGCTCCTGTGTCTCATACTTTTGTCGTGGAAGGAGGAACACAAAAGCAATAGAGCATATCTGGAAAGCGTAGGCAACGAGATAGCAGTAGGTCACTTGGTTGCGCACATAGGTATCATCGACCTGGAGAAATGTCTTGCCGATGTCGAAGTGTGCATCGATGTTTTTGTAGATAACCGTGGAGAATGGAGACGCAATCGTTTGGCACGTGGTGATAAGGCCGAAGACAGCAGCCTCATTCCCACCCTCGACGATCTCAATCGTAGCGTACTGAGACACCATTTTTGAAATTGTGCCAGGGACTTCTTCAAGCAAGGGTGGTCCAAGCCACATCCACTGGCTACGGTAGACATCCCAAATTGTAAAGAACGTAGGGAAGCAGTCGACGAAGACGACCGATAGCTGCGTGATGACGATAATGGTTCGCCAATTCCAGGTGAGCCCATAGCGTTTGATCACGTACAATGAGACTGCCGAGATAATCGCCGCGAGAATGCTGGAAATTGCGTCGTTCACTGGCTCCACCTTGGCCCAGAGACTTTCGATGGGACTCACTGCCGTCACACTCATAAGCGAAAATACGAAGTAGAAGAAGCGGAAGGCAATGAGTTGGTACACCACACGATGTTGCACCAAGTCGTACAGCAGACGCATGTAGTCACGGAAGGATTTCGCTGGTTCTTTCGTCTCAGCCACAAAGAACCAGGACGACAGGGTGGCAATAAGGGCTGCACCGGCACAGACAGCTGCAATGGCATGGACGCCCATGGACCCGGAAAAGAACCGCCGAAATCCTCTCCGTTAAGCCCAAAGCCGACCATGGCGGACGAGAAAATTGACGTGACTTGTTTGAAAACCTGCATCATGGTCAGTGCCGAGCCACGAATGGCCTCCGGCTCTCGCTGAGCGAGCTCGATAACCATGCCATCTGAAGCAGCGATTGACATCGCCATACCGAGATTGGCGAAGATCATGAGCAGAATGAACTTGGTTCCAGTCTCAGGCGCGTCTTCATTGATGAGAGCGATCTGATCAGAGGTGAGATTGGCAGCAGCGACATAGGCAAGATCCGGGTCGCCGTAGTATGGTTCACCAGTGGGGAAAATGGTCATTAGTAGCAGACAGATCGAGGCGAAGATCCATCCGAATACCATGTACGGACGACGGCGATAGCCAAATATCGGGCAGCAATCCGACAGAATGCCGAAAAACATCCGAAACGTCCACGGGATGCGCACGAGCACTTTGGCAGACGCCGTGGCAGTACCGGACATTCGCAGGTAGTTGTTGAGGAACGGATACACCAAGCCGTAGATGGTTCCGTTGATCACGCCTAGTGCTCCGTACTGGATGAGGATGCCCACAGTTTCGCGGCTGTAAATGTTCGGGGGTCCTCCCGGTCGTAGTGCCCCACCTTCGAGTGCATTTGGAGTCTTGATCTCTTGGAAATCGTTGGGAGAGGCGACTGAAAGCGCCGTGGCCTTGGGTTCGGTTGGGGTGGCAGCGGTGGCCATGTTGGAAGCTAGTGCGGCGTCAGGGAAGTTGACAAGTGAGCATTGAAATTCGATTGCAACGGGGAGGTACCGAGAACTCGACCGAGGGTTAGAGGCACAACTGAAGGGTGCAAGTTGATGCTGAGCCGAGTCCTTGACCTGTCGTTATCGTGTCAGAGAGCAGTCATCGATCCCGACGGTGCATTGCTATTCACCAGCCTTGTGCTTTGTCAGTCGAGCTGATCTCGCGTCCCACCGTGACCACGTGCCATTTACTAATGACATCGCATGGACTAAAAGCGTGCGACTCGAACCAATCAGCTTTACAACAACGTCACTTATGTTGACTCGAAATGCGTCAACGATTCAAGTTTCAGCAATGGTGGCAGCGAGAAATGCGTCGTCCGAGCAGACATCATGGTATGACCCTGAGATGGAGATCACCCGCGCATAATCCCGGCAATAATCCGCGAACATCTCGCAATGACAACGATCGGCTTGAATGTTAATTCGGCATTAGTCCCAGATCACTGTCAGAGTGATCATGCACCTTGCAACATGATGTAAGTGACAAGACTTTAGTCCGTGAAAGTCGAGCGTGAAGTTCACTGATAGCACCGTTTCGAATCCACGGCGATCAAGGAAGGTCTCCGACTGTTGAAGCCAGAAGTCGTTAAAGACCTTTGCTTCCTTGTCATTTAAGTTGGTCTGTGGCCATGGCGTCGAAATACGCGAAGCCGATGCAGATTCCTGCGGACTTCCTGACGTCTTGCGGAGCTTCACACGCGAGGTGTTGCGTCAGCAAGGGAAAGTTGAAACAAAAGAGGCCATCTATGCCTTTGGAGTGCAGTATTTCAAAGACTTGGTCGCAAAACGAAGCGGTTCGGACAAACCATTCGATGAAGCCGCCTTGAATGCTGTGACACCTGCATACATTAAAATGGAGGAAGAAGCAGTGAAGGAATTGCTTGTCGTTGCGTTCTATGATGCTCAGCAACAGAACGGAGGAATGCTGAGCTACGATCAGTTGAAACAGGTGCGACAGCGATAGCTGAGATCAATAGGTTGGTCAGTGGCTGTCTACTGAGAGCTGTGCGCTGCTGCAGATATTGGACGGAGTCGGTGAGCAGCTACAGCTTTCCTCCTCCGAGCTCCGAGCACTTTATGCTGAAGCTGATGAGAACGAGGGAGGCGTCATCAGTTGTGCAGGTAATATCCACACTTCTGGAAATGACATTGGTGTACCGTTGCCTCATATGTTTTACTTTTGCAGATTTCCTGCCGCTGGGTGTCAGGCGACATTGCAGCTCCGAAAGAACTACCCGCAGCGACTAGCTCGTGTCGAGAATTTCAGCAAACGAGACACGGAGTTTTTCTTGCATGGCATGATGCAGGACGAAATGGAGAGTACCTTGAGGGAGACTTTCCAACGAGCTGACAAGGATGAAGTCGGTGCGATCGGTAGAATGGCGTTCATGGACGCAATTCGGGATGCCGATCTCGGATTGACACGGCGCGAGGTGAACATCCTCATGCCAGAAGCTCCTGTTGCTGAAGATGACCCAAGTGTTATCGTTTACGGAGACTTCGTCCCAATCTGCTTCCCCGTTCTCAAGGACGCTTACGTCCACGGCACTTTGGAGGTGTACAATAATCAGGACTGGATCGCTCAATATCTCACAGAGGTCTTTGCCAGCGCAGACAGCGAGAACACCGGCTTGCTGACCGTTGCAGAGATCGCTCGCCTCTTTCGTGCTGCTGACGTGGGTCTCACCCGACTACAGATTATCACCGCGATGGCAGAGGCACAAGAGGACAACACTGGGTTTGTCAACTACGAGAACTTTGCAGCCCACGTCTCGGGAATGGTGCTTGTTCTAACAAACGTCGACAATCAGCAGACGTATGCCGCCTTCTTGCAGAAGTATCGCAAGACAAGCGAGTATTACACAGTGTTGGACCTGAACCAGCACACATTCGAGCAATCACTGTCGCGCGCGTTAGAAGCAGTCGATGAAAACCGCCGTGGTATGCTCGTGCGCGAAGAAGTCATCGGAGCCATTCAAACTGCCTTCCCAGAAATCACCACACGCCAGATGCGGTCGCTACTGGCACTGTCGGACCCTGACGAAATGGGCGAGCTAGATTACAACCTTATCACGCTATCTGCCTTCCAGGCGCTACAAAAACTCCAGGAGTACGACATGATAATCGCAGAGTCGTAAGTAATCTATCTGGGCAGCGCAACATGGCGCAAGGAAAGAGGCCACTATAGCTAAAGACTAGCTGGAACGCACAAACTTGCTTCTCACTAATACACAATACATACTCTATTCAAGACCCCTTGCTACGGTAGAGTCATAACTAACCGATGCTGACGATACCATCAAGATATCCCGCATCTTTCTCTGGAAACGTTCAGCGTAGAGTTTTGGTGGGGCTGCTGAAATGCCCAAGCGGTCATGACGCAGCACAAGTGTTTTCCACAGACGTTCCATCCGCTTGCACCACGTCCACGTTTGCAGCATGTCCACCACCCCGAGCGTATAATAATCTGGGCCAACAACGACACACGCCTGATACCCAGGCTTTACCACGGTCCTTGTGCCGATCCACTGAGAGTCATCAACGGTCCGGCATGCCATGTCGACTGGCCCATACGACACGGAGTTATAGCGCCGTTGCATAGAGCGATCCAACAGCGGCGTGTCATCCTGGAGTATACAGCCATCTTCATCGAACTGATTCACCACCGAATACCGACAGTTCCGGTTAAACTTTCTCCGGTTGCCCGACTCCACTTCCTCCAATTTCTCGTCGCTGGAGAGTGCCGCAGTCTGCTCTGCTACGTCAGTTACGATCGACAAGAAAGAGTCGTTGCTGCCTGGATGACACACGGGGAAGTTCACCTTGCGCTTTGTTGGTGACGGCAGTATGTTATCCATGCTAGAATGCTCCACCACATATTTTGTGTTGTGCACACTCAGCATCAAGCTGTAATCCATAATCCCTTGCTCTCGCAAAAGTTGCTATCGTTTTCGAGCTGACGGACAAGCGCCACCGCTGTAAGCCATCACAACATTATAATAGATAAATGCGTTAGTCGTGTACTCACGATGTAGGTGCGCCAACATCACATGGAGAGTAACTCACCAATGTCAGATGGCACTCGCAGCTTCCTATGGAAGTCGTTGTCTTTCAGCACAACGTGAGGGGTGTGGTTTCCGCGGATACTGTATTTGCAACTCTCTGTTGAGCCAAATTGGAAGGCATTGCTGCAGTATGTGCAGATAACGGTCTTTCCTGGAGGAATTGGCTGTCAGAAACAAGGACGGACCGTAAGTATAAGCTTGTTTATCAACACTAAAGCAGATACGCAAAAAAAAGCAACGTACCGAGGCGTTGCGATCGACCCAAGATCCTTTGATATCAAAGAACTGGTGCATACTCGTACGTCCAATAACGTTCCCCATGACCACAAAGCTAAATACTTGTCCGTACATCTCAATGGAATGACACCCGTAGAAGCGAGTTAAATGCGAGTACGGGTTCTGCTTCATGTGCCGGACGTACGCCGGAAGCATATCGAGCAGCACATTACGCTCGCTGGTTGTCACTGACTTCACCAAGAAAGCATAGTCAGCAGTGTAGAACATGAAGGCTCCACTGGATCCGCCGGACTGAAGCCTCTCGTGGCACGTCGCCAGGAACGCTTTCCTGTACAGCGTTTCATTGATGCCAAAACCTTGTCGAATATCACGGAAAGAAGACGGACTGTAATCATCAAAGCACACCGTCATACCCAGCTCGTGTAAACGAATGTGCACCACGCGGCGACCATCAGTAACCATCGGTGTGTTCGACGAGGCCGCGACAATGCCTCGTGTCGTAAAGTGGAGAACTTCCTTCCGCAACTCCACATTCAGCTGTGGCTGAAGATCAATGTCGACATCACTGTAACGATCACTGTCAAACGTTTCAGCCCATCGGCTAGCGCGGCAATCCATGTGAGGTGGCCCATTAATGGACAGCCAGATCACGAGATCAATAAACCCCTTCGCCGTCTGCAGGAATGACGATGCATCACGCACTATCTGGAGTGCTCCTGGGTGTCCGTTGAGGAAAAACACGTCGCTAATCCAAAACGAAATGAGGATGATCTGGTAGATGATATAAGCGACCGTGAAGATCCTGGCACTGCGAATCACATCCTTCTTGGCCTCTAATGCCTCCTTCATACCTCCAAACGGATGTGTCTGAGTCTCCAATATAGCAAACAGCACAGCGCAAAGCACCGCAAGTATCACCACGATGTAATACACGATCAATTGGTCTGCGGCCATTTCGTCAACGTAGCAGGACGGATGAACACTCGGGTCAAAATCAACGTTGGAGATCCACAGAATGACTGCAAAAAGCACTCCAACACCCCACGAAAACGCGTGATACCCCGTAAGTTCTGCTTGAGGTTCGTAAAGGGGTTTGTAGAGCACTGGTACAGATTGAACGACATACTGAGGAACCAACATTCCGAAGAGAAAATGCAAAACTGCGTCAAAGTGGCCAGTACGCGACACCCCACTGGGCTTGTATAGCGATCCCAACTGTACTGGAAACGCAGAGCGTAGAGCAAGTCGACGACGGACTTCCAGTAGATGAGAGGGCTGGGATGACGTCGCCACTTGCGCTTCGAGAGGAACGAGAATACGATGACGGAGCAGCTGATGACGGAGATGAGGGCGCCAGTCTGTGTGGGCAGCGCGTCGGGGCGCACATCGGCCAGCACGTACTGGTCGCTAGGCTTCATGCTGTGACGTATTATACTTTATAGTTTCTCCGTGGTATAATACAACAATGTGATCGCTATCTGTGACAAAAGCAATAGAGAAAATAGATTAAGGATGAGCTTTAAGCGTTAGATGTGTGTAGTTGTATGGCATGGTGAGAGTGGCGTACAATGGGGTTGTCAAATGCACGACGTACTATTACACAACAGGTAAGGGCTGCTGCTTGGTGGTGCCGAAGTCAATGAACGACTGAGGCGCAGTCGCCTACGAGGCTGCCACTTCTACACTTTACTTCAGTATGCGAGTCGTCTGTTGTGTGGGAACCTTGGTGGTGCTCTTATATCGTGGTAAAGTGATGGGATGGAAGAGCATCAGATGGGTGCGAAAGAGACAACGACCCAGATTCGAGTGCAAACGAATGCTATACTCGACGAGGTGCATGCTATGACACGAAAGCGGCATTGATCGATGATCGATACCGCCTTGGTGTCAGCTTGCCATCAATCAAGATTGGAGGGAATGACAATTACGGTCTTGTGTATCGAATCATGAGGGCAACATCACGTCAGCGCACGCCATGTTGAATACTACAATCAATTGAGGAACGCTACAATAGTACCAGAAACAAATGAAAATGAACGCAGACTGTACAAGAAGTTCACTGATACATGAACCGTGCTGGCCTTGTTTCATACACGTACAATATTGCTCATCACATTTGCGCATACAAATGTTAAAATACAGTTAGGGAGCATCAAGTGATATGCGAAGAAAGGCGAGGATGGTACAGGGTGGACAACAACAGCACTTGCTGTTTGTATGAGCTGTTCATGCACATGCAGCCAGGTATTCGGCACACACCCATCTTATGATACAGCAGCACAAGTTATCAACTGTTCACCAACACCAAGGTCATCTTGGCAATGGCAGTTGAAGTGCAATTGATATTTGTCATTGCGCTACATATTTTCAGAACTTACACACCAGTCCCTATTTGGTGGTGGAATTCGCATGTACATGCATTTTGCTACTCTTTCTACACGCAACGCTGGGTCAAGCAAAAGATCTAATGTCAGCGAAGATAGAAGCATACTCCGTGCATCATAAAGCACATGGGTGGTTGTAGGCCACAGGAATCAGCGCTCTTAGAGCGACAGGAACCAGTCACGCGTTTCACCAATTCCATCAGAGAAATCGTAGGACGCTGTAAACCCTAGTTTGCTGGAAGCTTTCACAGGCGAGCACACTGACTCCTTCACATCGCCAGAGCGGAACGGGACGTTTACAATTGCAGCGGACGAGCCAAACTTTTCGACGATACGCTGCGCCACCGACTTAACGGCAGATTTGACACCCGTGCACACGTTGAAGACATCAAACTCTTCGTCCTTCAGAAGCATGGCTGTGCGAATGGCGCGCGCTACATCCTTCACGTAAACAAAGTCACGGTATTGCTCGCCGTCACCCGTCACCTTCAGGGTGCCATTGATTTTGGCCTGCTCCATGAACCACGACACCACGCCGCTATACGACGAGTGGGGATCCTGACGTGGGCCGTACACGTTGAAGAAACGCAGGGCCGTTGACGGGAGCCCATAGTCTTCGTTGAACTGCTGCATCAGGTGTTCCATCTGAAATTTGGTTGTGGCATACGCACAGATACCGCCAGTGGCCGTTTCCTCACTCAGAGGCAGGTTCTCAGGTAGCGGGATTCCGTACGTCGCAGCAGAAGATGCTGCTACGACACGCTTCACGCCGTTCTTCGTAGCCCAGTCCAGGACCTTGCGTGATCCTTCGACGTTGATACGCTCATACTTCTCCGGAAGTCTTGTGCTTTCCTCCACCGAAATGGCAGCGGCCAGATGCACAACGTAATCAATCTACAGGACACGCACAGTCAAGTGTAAGTAGTCAGATTAGTTAGTTGGGTGATAATATAAAAGTGGGAGCTCATTTCCCACCAAAGATACAAAGAAAATATACCTTGTGGACGATGAAGGCAAAGTCGTCGACCACCGTAATGTCCTTCACAAGTACAGCTGCCGCACCTCTGTTGAAATTCTTGCCGTTGCTCATATCGTCATACACCACCACCTACAACAGCAGGACAGCCATGTCATCCACCTGTTAGATCGTCTGTGTTCCTTCCTCTCCAGCCAATAGCACACGCAAAAAACTCTATCCAGCGCACACCTCGAAGTTGTTGGCCAGTAGATCTTCGACCACGTGGCTACCAATGAAGCCCAGACCACCCGTCACGAGCACTGTGGGCTTAGGGGCACCGAAGCGACGGAAGACTGGGGTCATGGCGCTGCGGCCGCTACTAGTCTGGTAGTATCCCCCTCCGAAGAGCGCTCCCACAGCGAAGATAGCCAGCGCACCTACATATACGTACAGCTTGGGCGGTAGCAGCCAGCTCGTCTCGGGACGGCCATTCCGGCCATGACGCGTGGGCAGCATGTCGGCGCACTCTGTCGCTTCGAGGAAAGTCTGGTACTGGTGGCGTCGGCTCAAAAACGTGGACTGAGTTTGGCCTGGCTTTGTAGAAGATATGTAACGTAACCCAGGGTACAAAAAGGGTAGGTGTATTTCAATATAGTTGACAGTATAGTTTGTCATATTCCTGGAATCTTACTTTATCTCAGTCAAAGTGTAGAAATCCCACAAATTTAAAGAAGATAAAGTATGTCTTTTCTATCGTTTCAGAATTGAGTCATATCTCAATGATCATATCATATGACCTACCTAGCATGTTGCACATGAGTTTTTAACGAGAACTCTCTTCCAGCAGCGCGCTTCCCCTCGCTCACTGGTTAGCTTGCTGGCAATGTCATCAAATACACAACTCTTACAAAGTCATGAACCAATCGCGGGTCTCGCCGATACCCGTGGGAAAGTCGTAACTGGCCGTGAAGCCCAGCTTCGTGTTTGCCTTCACTGGTGAGCAGACCGACTCCTTCACATCACCCTGGCGGTACGCAATGTGCGTGATGTCAGCTGATGAGCCGAATTTCTGCTTCACAGCCACGGCCACATCGTTGATCGAGGTCTTCACGCCCGTGCACACGTTGAACACGTCAAAGTCGTCGTCCTTCAGTAGCATGGCCGTGCGAATAGCGCGCGCTACATCCTTCACATACACAAAATCGCGGTACTGGTCACCATCACCCGTCACCTTCAACGTGCCGTTGATCTTAGCCTGCTCCATAAACCACGACACTACACCGCTGTACGAAGAGTGCGGGTCCTGACGCGGGCCGTACACGTTGAAGAAGCGCAGGGCCGTCGACTTGAGGCCAAACTGTTCGTGGAACTGCGCCATCAGGTGTTCCATATCGAATTTGGTCGTAGCGTACGCGCAGATCCCTCCAGTTGCAGACTCCTCACGCAGCGGCAGGTCCTCCACCTTCGGGATGCCGTAAGTAGCGCCCGACGACGCTGCAACCACACGCTTCACGCCGTTTTTCACAGCCCAGTCCAGGACCTTGCGAGAACCTTCCACGTTGATACGCTCGTACTTCTCTGGTAGACGAGTGCTCTCCTCCACGGAAATAGCAGCAGCAAGATGCACGATGTAGTCGATCTACTCACGAGATTGCAACATGACAAATTGAATCAGTCAAAAGTTGAAGGTGAGGTTGACAAAGCCAGGGAGACAATCTGTAAACGAACGCACATTGTGAATGATGTACGAGTAGTCGTTCACCACAGTGATGTCCTTGACCAGGACGGCCGAGATGTCGCGGTTAAAGTTTTTGCCGTTGCTCATATCATCGTACACAACAACCTGCACACAAATCAACCAAGAATCGTCAGGATAACCAAGATGGTCATAGCAGCAATGCCGATGCTTGCACTAAGCAGCAACTCACGTTGAAGTCGTTGGCGAGCAGATCCTCCACGACGTGGCTGCCGATGAAACCCAGGCCGCCCGTCACCAGAACCGTACCACGGCCATTTGTAGGCTGCGTCACAGCCGTCGAACTGAAGTTACGTGCCAGATCCAGCGACGTCCGGTAGAAGTAACCGCCGCCGCTCAGTATGCCGACCAGGAACACCAGCACGGCTCCGAGGTACAGGTGCGTCTTGGAGATGAGCATCCAACTGCTCTTGAGCTCGATTTCATGCTCGGGGTGGCCCTTGTGGTTGGGAAATACCTTCTCGTCCTTTTCGACTGGCGCCATCTTGCTTCGTTTTCAGTTGCTTCGGTCTCTCTCTGTTGCTTGGGGTAAAATTCAAAGTGGGTCGATGGACTGGCAGTGAGAAGCGTCAGCGGCTGACGTCGGCGCCAAGTGTCTCCCTTGCGAGTCGCAACGTGCCCTCCAAGGAAGGCCCACTATCTATGATCGACTGGCTCAAAGATCAACCTGACGGAGAGACAAGCGTAATCGGCGGGTTTTCCATATAAAAACCCAGTCGATCCGTCAGTTTTGAGATGGGTTTTATATGGTAGAAGCTCAGAAACAGTGGGTTTTAAAACAGGTGCAATTGATCTACCCAGCGGGTTTTTCGGCACGACCCTTGTTTATGTTTCGATTCCAGCCACTTCAACCACAACCGTTGATGATCGCGACTGGCAAGCAAGCACTGCGGGTGATCGCTTATAAAGCACCAGGTCCACCACCTCACATTCTGACACTTCAACCACCATCGAAGTCTTCCCTTTACATTCATGCACGGCAGTTCCGCCCCATAGTCTCCTCAAGTGCGTTCACGGCAGCACGTAGAAACAGCGAGCGTGGCAACGAGGGTATGCGTCAACACTGAAGCAAACTCCGCCGCGGCGTGCAACTACTGGAGCGATTGGTGCTCCGTTGAGAGTCTCAACTTGAAACTCCATGGCATGGAACCTACATGGGGTTCAAGGCGACAAAAGACAGTAAATTTCAGGCTCAGAGTTGTCACAACGGACAAGTCAAAAAGCTTCGACTTGATTCAAGTGCAACTGCTTAGTCCACCTCCATAAGTGCTCGCCAAAACTGAAGTATTCTTACCGCTTGTGACGCGGTCTTCTTGTTGCAGGTATTGCTCTAAGCACCATCGAGGAGTCCTCGGCGAGGACTATGCGTTTGAGATACACGTTATTATATATATTACATCACTACAAATCTCGATTGGTGAAAACCTTGATCAGCCCGATCGATTCGGGCTGTATTCGGTGCACGTCGAAGGGCAGTGCGCTTCACGAATGAAATTGAGCCCACTCCAAGTTGCAATAGCTATTTACCTCTCATTCATCAACACGAAGAACATTGCAAACCTTGTTGCCCCTCCGATAGGTTACACGCGGCATGCGAAACATAGCGATGCCAGTAACTACTGCAAGACGATATGTGTGGCCTTGGCCGTGATACCGTGGAAGTCAAGCTGTGCCCGAATCCGAGACGGAAGAAGTGGGAACGATCATGCCTGAAATGGATACAATGCACGTTTGAGTATAACTGTCATTTGCTGAAGACACAGTGCGAAGAAGTCGAGGTTGATGATCTCCACGACAGCTCATGTTTTCGCCGTTCCCGTGCCTGACCTGCCTACCAACAGTGGAGCACACTTCGATACCGGTGGTCCGATGTCGCTGCTATTCATTCGATTCCTTTTACTTTTCAGAGAAACACACACATGCGAACATGACTGGAAAAGTGCGTCAGCAACAAGCTCTATTTGCAAAAAGTCAAATCGACTGCAACTACCAGCTTCACCTCGGCACGATCACTACAAAAGACTGACGAGACAACAGAACGGTCCATGGTGCAGTCTTCATACTTCCTCTTCTCTTTGCTCCGTAGCTCTACAGCTGATACGTCGCTTTCTCCGATCACCACACTGAAAACACTCAAGCGCTTGCAGCCGGCGAGTGGTTAAAGCTAACTTACATCACAGGGGCAACAGTGGCCTCAACAGCCGGAGCAGCAGAAATCTCCACCACGTCAGCAGGGATGTTCAACAGACCGCGACCGTTGTTGATGCTCTTGAAGAAGTCGCCGAACACAAGCGAGATGATAGCCATTAGCTTCATCAGAATGTTCAGGGCCGGACCTGAGGTATCCTTCAACGGGTCACCGACAGTGTCGCCGATAACGGCGGCCTTGTGGATAGCACTACCCTTGCCCTGGACGATAAGCTTGCCCTCCTTGTCTTCAATCGACACACAGCCCTTCTCCACGAACTTCTTCGCGTTATCCCAGGCACCACCAGTGTTCGACTGCGAAATAGCGAGCTGCACACCCGACGTCAGGCTGCCAACAAGCAGACCAGACACAGCGTGCACACCGAAGAACGAGCCGGCAATAATGGGAGATAGCATCACAAGAAGTCCAGGCGGGATCATCTCACGCAGAGAAGCATCCGTCGAGATCTTGATGCAACGGGCATGGTCCGGAGGACCGTGGCCGGGCAGACCCGAGAAGACCCGGAATCGTGGCGAACTGGTGCTTCACCTCCTTCACCATCTCCATAGCGGCAACACCCACCGACTTCATCGTTAGAGCGGTGAACCAGTACGGGAGCATGGCACCCATGAACAGACCAGCGAACGTAATAGGGGACAGAATGTTGATCGACGTCTCCTCAATACGGGTCACGAAGCCACCAAACAGAGCCAGCGACACAAGGGCAGCCGAACCGATAGCGAAACCCTTGCCAATAGCAGCCGTCGTGTTACCAGCAGCGTCAAGCGCATCGGTCTTGTCACGCACCTCAGCGGGCAGCTCAGCCATCTCGGCAATGCCACCGGCATTGTCACAGATAGGGCCGTACACGTCAATCGCCAGACAGGTAGCGAGCGTGCCCAAGAAACCAAGGGCGGCAAGAGCGACACCGTACATGCCAGCCGTCGAGAAACCAACGTACACAGCAAGCGAGATGATCGTGATCGGGATAATGGCAGACTTGTAACCAAGAGCAAGACCGTAAATGATGTTCGTGGCAGCGCCAGTCTCACAAGCCTGGGCAACCTCGCGCACCGGGTGGTAGCTGTGCGACGTGAAGTACTCCGTCACGAAACCAACAATGCATCCACCCCAAAGGCCGACAGCAACACAGTACACAGCACGGATAGGGGTCACGGTGTAGGTTCCACCGATCGTGAACGTCGACGGCAGCAGCCACAGAGCAACAGGGATGATGGAGATCGTCATCAGCAGGGTCGAGCCACCAAGCTGCACCTTCAGCACAGTCTCCACGTCCTTCTCAGCCTTCACGGGCCACACGTGGGTCGCAAGGAAACTAATGATGGCAGACACAAAGATGCCCGTAGCCGAGATCATCAGAGGGAACAGAACAGCGGGCCAGCCAGCACTGATGATCTCAGGACTCTGCGTCGAGATGACCAGGCATGCGCAAGTCGACTCAGCGAGCGAGCCGAACAGGTCCGATCCCATACCAGCAACATCACCGACATTGTCACCGACGTTGTCGGCAATCGTGGCGGGGTTACGCGGGTCATCCTCGGGGATGTTCTCCACAACCTTACCAGCAAGGTCAGCACCGACATCAGCAGCCTTGGTGTAGATACCGCCACCAACACGGCCGAACATAGCGATGGATGAACCACCAAGACCGTAGCCAGAGATGGCCTCGAACAGCTTCTTGTAGTCCGTAGCCAGAGAGTACTTCGTCTCGAAGGCCTTGATCAGGATGAACAGCACCAGCAGAGCCATGGAGCTCAGTCCGAAGCCCATGACGGCACCAGCACGGAACGCCGTGTTGAATGCGTCACGCCAGCCGTGAGCGCCCTCCTTCATGGCAGACACCGTGGTACGGGCGTTCGAGTACACAGCCACCATCATGCCCATGTAGCCAGCAGCCATGGAGGTGAGACCACCCACAGCGAACGCCGTGGCGTTGAGCGTACCGAACATCCAGTCGAACGACTGGTGGCCGTCCTTGTTCACGAGCGACGTCAGCACCAGCACGATGGCGCCGAACACGATGATAAAGGCAAAGCACAGCGTGTACTCGGCCAAGAGGAAGGCGCGGGCGCCCTCCTGGATGGCGCAATAGATCTCAAACAGACGGTCAGCCGTCTGGTGACGCACCTCCGACGCCAGCAGCGCGTAGCCGTCACCACGACGCGTCACCTTCACCTTGGACACTTCCCAGAACAGGTAGGCGGCGAATAGCATACCGAAGACGCATGCAGTCACCACATAGGCGTAGGCCTCGAAAGCTTCTGCCATGGTCTCTGAAGATCTCTTGCTCTACGTCTGCGAAGTCGAAACTACTCTGAAGACAAGGACGCAAAATCCGAAATGGCCAGGAAGGATTCGCAAGGGGGAGATCCAGAACCAACGGTGGCAAAAGCTCCCAGCAAAGCAAGATTTCTACACTGAACTTCGCTATGCAGCATACAAACTTGACGTGGTTGAGGCAGGCAGAAACTATGCCGGATCATCTGAGTTGACTGTCCCGGCTATGATAATATTTGAAAGAAAAACCTCTGAGGTTTTTCATCGTTATCAGGGCGGATCTTTTTGTCCGCGTTGAAGCTGGCATTTTCGCGGGACACGAGACGGGCGTTATGCAGCAGTTCGGATGATTGTCTTGAGCTCTACAAGAGCCCCAAGGCATTTGCGGACACCCTTGAGCTGAACCCGCTCGACACCGGACCACCAATCATTTCGGACCGTAACACGCTCGGTGACGGACCAGGCAGTATAAACACGAACCCATCCTTGACACACCCTTGCGCTGCAGCTGCAGGCATCGAACGAGTGTGGGGACCGCGGCGTGTTCGCAGGGTCTATGGGCCGCTTGAAGCCGCAGAAATAGGGCGCTAGCCGGCTCCGCCCACGGTGGGTATGTAAGGCCTTGACAAGGGGGAAGGCGTGGTGGATGCGAGGCCCGGCTCGTGCAAGACTGGCACGCGGCGGACAGACGGGCGTGCTGTTGCCGTGTGTCTCGTGCGTGGCGAGCAATCTAACTTGAGCAGCTTCGACCCCTGCGACAGCAGATCATTTGCAAGGAAACCTTCGGCCTGATGGGTATCGACCAGCCCACGCTGTTTCTGTATGAAGGGGGTCAAGTGATGGCAATGCCTATTGACTCGGGGCAGTGATACCGAAAGTGAAACAAGAAATACGCTGCTGTGTTGGAGAAATGAACATCTCCACAACGAGGCTGCGCTTGTGTACACACAGCAGTCTCAGTAAAGTGTGGCCGGAGCAGGATTTGCACGCATAAGACCTGGTTGCTGACAGAATTGAAGTCAACTCAGGGTTATCAGGCTTGTACAGCAGCGGAAAGTAAGTTAGATGTTGTCGTTGCGATGCATACCTAACTTTTATGCATAGTCTAACGAGGCGGTATATAGTCTCCACCGTCACTCAAGCTCGGCACAGAGACAAATGCTGTAGTTTCTACTCGCAGGTTGCTCGTGAATGTGAGCTGGATATCCGGTTAAAGGAACTGTAACCAGGTCGGTGTTAATATTGCAATAAATGCCACTGAGCCTAGTTGTCCGGTGCTGCAGATTGTTTTTTAACCACACTGTGTTCGTGTTTCGTCTCTCGCAGTAGCCAATTCGCGCTCCTGCAGAAGAAGCCTCATGAGCGGATACATGAGATGCTGGAAGTAGGCGTAGTTGACGCGACCGCTACCGTTTGGATCGGCTAACACAGTCAACTGCTTCATCTCTGACAATGTTCCAACAGGAAAATCGTGTTGCTCGGCAAGCTGCTTTAAGGCTTTGCGGAAGTCGCCGATGGGGATGACGCCCAACTGAGACAGGTCAAAACGTACAAAGGAATCGAAGCTTGCTTGTCGAACAGCGTCTTCGTTTGGTAGCCCCGTTGTTGAGAAGTCCCATACATGCATTCCATGGAGCAGTGACGACTTCTCCGCTAAGATATCCAGACTCACCAGCTCTTCCATGCGTCGTGCCATCCGTGGGATGAACTCCTGGTAGTGCACGATATGCTCAGGTGCATCTGTCTGCTCTTCACTGAGTGCGAGAAGTTGCATGAGCTGATATGGTGAAATCAGTAGTTTTGCATTTTCTTCACAGCAGCTTTCACTTCCTTCTGCGTCAACCGGTGTTTCAAGTGGCGCGCTGAACCCTGGAGATTGGTCTTCTCGAAGGCTTGGAACTGGTTAAGCAGGTACTTCTCCGTGCGGTCCACGAAGCCTTTACGCTGGAAGCGAAAGATCATCCGGCGCACACGACGCAACAGGGACCCAAGGTCTTCGCACAGAACCTCCCCACGCCGTTCACATCCGTTTTGGTTTGCGCCAAAGCCAGTATGAGGTTGATCTCCGCTTGACTGAGAAGCAATTGTGGTGTCTCCAGAAGGGTTCGCAATTGATACCGGGGCATGTGAAGTTGCTGTTGAAGCGATGAAGTGCGACGATCAGTTGCCGACGACTCCCTACGAGAGAGCCCACTTTCGTTCACGCCGTCTTCAGTATCGGTTGCCATTTCATCAGGAGACGTATCACGAGCTACCTTCTCCCCGTCAGCTTCGTCTTCATCCTCGTTGTCGCCCTCATTGGTCTCCTCCAAGATAGTCGTCGTTGCTTCTTGTTTGGCATCAATTTCAGCAGCGGCTCGACGGGCAGCCATAGCGTTAGCTGCCGTAGTGACACGCTCTGCATGGGCTTCTAGCAGCGCAGACAGTTTTTCCACTGTGTAATGTGTTTGGCGCGCCGACACCACCTCAAATGCATCCAGTGCCTCGTCTTCGTCATCAATACGCATGACCGTCTCCCCGTTTGGTGCTGTGTTGTTCCCATGAGCAGGTCCACTCATTGAGTCAATCATATCTGCTGCTACAGACACAAACTCGCCATAGTCTACCATGTCATCTCGGTCCGTGGTTGCAAGAGCCAGCAGGACTTCTCGCGGGACACACGTGAGTCAAGGTCAAGCGCATCAATCGTCTCCCGGAAGGCTTCAATCATCAATTTGCCATCGTTGTACGAGTCGGCGTGCTGCATCTGCTCAAGAAGGTATTCCTCCATAGTTTCGCGATCGTGTTCGCGCTGTTTTTCCTCACGTGCTCGCATGACCGAAGGTACACGAGTGGATGCAAACTCGTCGCTGAGGTCGACGAGGTGTGCGGATTGGAGCTGGAGTTTCCGCCGTATAACACGGTCCAGCACAGACTCGTCAAACTTGACGGCAGTAAGGTCATGGAAATGCGGATCTTGCTCTACTGTGAAGCCTCGCACGCGCTGGTGGTCTTCACTGAGGTGGAAATAGAGTCGCGCCACCGCCTCGGGGCTGGTGTCTCTGTGGAAGGCTTACTGAACGTGACCAGCATACGAGGGTGGTATCTCGTGCGCTGCTGGCGGGTGTCGCGCGGAATTTGTGCGAGAGGCGTCCGCATGCCGTCCATTCTGTGAGCAGAGCTTTTACAGCGTGGTGGCTATTGCTTGCGTCGGCCATTTCACACCCCCAGGAAGGTGCTTCCTAGCACAGGTGAGCGTGAGAAGCTATGTATAGGTGCGGCTTCATACGATTAAATCGGGCGGTTGGCACCTGTGACGCTGCGCCAAGTTGAAGCGGCGAATGGGTTCATTTTCGATAAGTCGATGGATAGATCCTTCTGATAAAGCCGCAAAAACCGTTACGTTCACTTTCGAATTCCGAGGATTCACTATGGATCAGAGGCTGTGACACCTTCTCCTCACCCTTTTACTAAAGCCCTGGGATGTCAGTCAAACGCGGAAGCATTTTGATGCGGCATAGGAATTTTCATGTCGGCACGTGCGGATTGTTACTTGATACCAAGTGTCGAAGCTAACGTGTACACCACCAACTGGAGATGGCAGACATGAAAGGTGGTGCCATGCATATCGACGGTGAAAGTCTTGATGACCACGTGGTGCTGTTACCGCCATCTGTATCAAGTCGCAGACTTGTTCTTGTACTCAACGAACAAAATCGTCCCAAGTTGAGACGATTTTTGTGCGTTGAGGCTTTCGAACCGTCCGTTGGATTGTTTGGGTGGCGTCAAAAGCATCCGCGAAAGAGAGAGCACGAAAACCAGCCACAGCATTCTCGAAAATCCTCTGTGAGGTGCACTTGGCCTTTTCAGGGACCGACCAATTGGCTTCAGTAGCAAGCTTCAGTGTATGGGACGTGCAAGAGCAACAAGTAGCAGTCGAGCAGAGCAACAGGTGGTCGAGGCCGGTCGGCGACCACAACGCGGACTTGCCATCGCCAAGTTCTCGTGCGCTTCGGGCTCGGGTGTCTGGTACTACCGAGTGGACGTGTCGGTGTATCAAGAGGTGACACCATCGACGTTCGTCGATGACGAAGACAATGACGACAGCTTCAGCGATTCAGACTCGTTGGAGTCCACAGAAGTCGAACACTATTCTGTCCTCAGACGCTACAATGAATTTCTCCGATTGTATGCGAAGATTCGCGCCGTAGTCGCCGCCACCGAAGGAGATGCGAGCTGTATGCCTTCATTCCCAATGAAGGAGTACATCTCACCAGCGTTGGTGGGGTTGCTGTGGCGTGTGTCCTCGTCAAAAGCTGTACTGGAGGACCGCCGTGTTAAATTTGAAGCCTTGCTGCAATGGATTGAGAACCACCCTGTTGCTCAGAATTGCCCAGCGTTCGTGGAGTTTTTAGGGAAGCCACCGCAGTCCTACGACGGCTACGTCAGTCTGAAAGAGTACACATCGCCAGATTGGCTGTCATCACTGCAGCAAGTGACAAAGGACATGGAAGGCCGCAAACGTCGGTACTCCGCAGACAGCAATGTTATCCGATCTACACTGGAGCAGTCTAGTTTGGAAAGATCCTTAGTGCTCACTGGTTCCCGTCTTCAGCGCCTCGAATCGGTGAAGGAATTGTCATCGATTCGAGTGTTGGGTAAACGACGGAATCGTTCTGTGTGTCGACACCGACGCGTTGAACCGCCATGCAAGAAGCAGGCGTTGCCATCAGCTCTTTCAGCAGTTGAACAACTGCCTAACGTAGTTCAAGTTCCTCAAGCGCCGCAATCTTGCGGCAAGCGGAAGAAGGTTGTCCCAGCGGAAGGCAACTCTCCGAGGAAGAAGCAATGTAGCACTGTTGAGTAAGTCTAGTAGTTAAGATGCTATCTCATGATGACAGTTATGATCTTATATACCACTGGTGCGTTGCCTGCAGGAGTCGAGCTTAGCATGTATTCCTTCTAACGTCATTTTTGCGAGGCTGTACACACACCACTCTACTCGTCGTCGTCGAGATCCAATACTTCTTCGTCTTCCTCGACATCGTCGAACACGATCGAACCCACGTCGCCATCGTCATCTATCTCCACTTCCTGCGGGAAGAAATGGTCATCGCTCTGTTCCTCGTCGCGCTCTTTACGTTGGTGACGATGTTTGTGTCTCGATTGCCTCTGATTCTTTTCTTCTGTCCGTGTGGCCTTCGACGCCTCGCTCTTTTCCGGCGACTGATTTTGGGGGCTTGGACAGCGGTTTGAGTGAATCTGAGTGAACATTTTCATCTAAAAACATTCCCACAGGCATCGCATCAAACACAACGCCGCGAAACGCCTTCGCTGCCAGTACCGTCTTCTTGTTGGTGTCTAGATCTCGTTGCCGTCGGAATAACACCATGCGGTGTTCCCGGCGTCGTACATCTGGGAGCATCTTTTCAAGTGAGAACTTTAAACTGGTCGAGTCCATCCAGGCGAAGCTGAGAGTGCGATGTTCACGCATCAACTTGTCAATCCATTGCTTCTCATACGGGTTGAACTTCTGTCCACGCAAGAACAGCACACAATTGGGTCTGGATAAGCACCGCGCTTCCAGTTGCGCTGAGTTCTGCACCTGTTTCATCATCTTCTTTGTTTGTGCCTTGACATGTTTAGCCAGAGCCTTGGTCGACTGCAGATGATTGAGGAAAACTTGTTTGGGTTTTTCCCCATTGGCCACAGTGAACACTGTCGGCGAGATACTCCGTTTGATATCGTAGCGCTTGAATACCGACTTGCCCGAGTCTGGGAGTGTCTGCGTACAGTCCAAAACGCCCACATAGCTCTTACCAACCAGACGAGTCGACACCTTATCGAAGACCCCAGGAAGCTCGTCATCCGGACGGGAACAGAGCACCACCCACGGCTCTCCAGAGCGGAAGACACGCTCCATAAGTACTGAGTCCGTCACTTCCAGACGGTAAACGTGATCTTGAGACGTCGAAAACTGCAGGAACGCCGAGCCAAACAGCGTCACAACGATAGCCCCTACTGCGACAATAACGTACCAATGCTCTCGCCACATCCGGTTCTTCAGGAACATCTTCATATCACGCGAAGAGCTTGTCTGCGTGCCGCCATTTTGTCCACGTCCCATTTGCTCACAATGGATTCAAAATGCAACGTTGCGTGATCTGATTGGGAGATACCCTGTAATTACTGCATATGATTGGATAAAATCATGTCGGCAGAAGGCATTTTGACACACAAATCAATAATGCGGTCGCTGCTCCTGCTCATCGTGACTGCGTGTTACGTGGCGTCCGTATCGGCGGAAGCGCTGGCGACTCATGAGGCCCATTCAACGGATCTGGTAGATCACCACCACGTGGAAGGACACGACTTGAGAGTGATGGCCCCGTAGTTCGCTGTCGCTCCTGTGGTGCCCCTGTCGCCTACAAACGGTAAGGAAATACAATACTATCTCCCTTTAATATCTCTTTTATTGTTGTTCCTGACTCTTATTTATATTATTAATATTATTTAGAGACTTTATGGACCTCCATGATACATCAAAATCTGTGGCATCTCGCCACGAAGCTTCGTTAAACAATGCAGAGCTCTTCACGTTTGTCAACCCTAGTCGAGTAAGGAGCTATATAGAGATTGTTATTGGGTGTTTACGTACTAACATACTTCTCATATTGATGTACTATTTGCTGTTTACTATTTGGTAGACGGAGTTTGAGTTGGCTGGGTTTAAGGAGGTGTTGGGGCTGGAAGGAGAGGTCTTCTCAAAGAAGGCAACGGTCTTTGATGACTATAGCTGGCGCGACATTCGCTGCAATAGCTGCAAAAGGCATATCGGGTATGATGATATCGTTGGCATGAGAGGGTGCTGTTTATTGTCTGACTCTTATCTTTGCCTGAGGGCTTGAATGCAGGTGGGCTTTCTATCATGACGAATTGCAGCAGTGTATCAATACACAGCTGGTAGAGTCAATCACGGCCAAACGTGCTCAGGAAAATTTGCTTGCGTCTACTGCGGAATTGGAGCGAAAGGCTGAAATTGTGAGGAGCACACTTGAAGGACACTGCTTGTTCGTTGTTGACGGTTGGTGGACATACGAGGTCTGCTATCAAAAGAGGTTCGCCAATTTCACCAAGAAGCCGATGGATCGCGTCCCAGCGACTGGAGTATGGGCGTTTACGTGCCAGATGGACAGGAGAAAGATAATGGGTATGTGGAGACGGATGTTGTGCAGTACTTTGCAGGTGGCCAACATTGTGATGAGAATGGCGAGCGACGCAGTACGAAAGTGGTGTACACTTGCTGCAAATCCCGCCCCACAGCAGTGTCAGTGGAGAAAGTGGATGAACCTGCGCTTTGCTCGTACCGTATCCGCGTATGTGTTCCGAGCCTTTGTGACACGGAGCAGGATGAACACCAGGACTCTGCTGAAAATGAGCAAATTGTCGACACTTGCAAGGCTCAATTTGATGCTTCCCGTGCTGAAACACGCGTGCCATCGACGTTCGCCACCTTGCGCTGGGCTACTGTTATCCCGGAAGATAGCAGCGAACTAGACTGGGCTCGTAGAATGCAGTTCACAGACTGAGAGGTGTGAAAGGTTTGTGTGGCAGTTGCTTTGTACCTTTCGGATCGAATCATGGGCAACACGTTTTGTTTTTACTATTCCACGACCACGATGAAATTGCTTTTAGGGGCATTGCTGCCCTCTTAACTATATCAGGAACCGTGAATCCACAAGTGTGCTTTTGGCGATATTGCGGCTGCCGACATGTGCTCGTACTGAGAGCAGCATTGTGTGTAACCCATACGTCACCAAAGCAGATATCGCATGGTTTCCGACCCAGAGATCAAGCAAAGAGAAACACTGCATGATGCAATAGCCCATAGATAATCAGGATGAGAGGATTGAAGGTACAGAATGAACCAGAGGATCTCGGGTTTTACGTACCAGCAGATCGAGCAGCATGAGCTCGTTTTCAATGCCGAGAAGCAATGCAGCCTTCGCAAATCTAGAGTCAGTGTCTTGTACACACATCGATGTCCGAGTTTAAAGGTTAGCAAGCTAATGGCAAGTTGAAACATGCCGTTATGAGATGTCGGAAGTCATACCTGGCAAAAGAGCGACTGCCTGCTGATTGACATGTCCGGAGGGCGATCAAGAAAACGTGTCAGCCAAGTATGTGCACGATAAATCCGCCAACGAAATCTGTCATTTTGGTTTTCGACGAAAGCTTGGAGGAAATCTCGCAGTTGTCCAGCGTTTTGCACCATGCCTTCGGTTGCGCTCATGCCGTTGTGGCGCTTCGATTCTACACTTTTCAGCGGAAGCGTTGGTGGCCCTTTGGAGAGAATGATCGCTGAATGAGTCCTTCACCACTACCACCTCGTCCGTTCGCAGTGCTGTCACCTTGCACGGCAGTGTACAAGCTGTGGAACTTCCGCTTCCATTTCCGAGTGACAAATATCTCAAATGTTTGGCAATTCGGGAGTGTGGAGTCCAAATGACGACCTGCCGTGAGTCCTGCTTCTTCCTGTTTCAGCTGGTCAACAAGCTCGCCCATGCTTCCGTCGGCAAACGGATGCGGCGATCGACAGTGCAGATAAAACCCATGATACTGTTCGTCCAGAAAGAAGCAACTCACTTTTGCCACTGTGCAAAGATCGATGAAGAGGTGTTCTCGTGGCTCATCGAGATACCGTTCGTAGATCATCCATTTCCAGAGTATCTGCCCTACCCAAACAATGAGCCACCAAACAGTGATGTTGGCAAAGCGCAAGTACGGGTTCAGTTGAAAGTCTGTAGATTTCGCAGTCGACGACGACGTGACGTATTCCATTTGTGCTCGAGGAACAGGAAGTGCCAACAGCTTCAGGTCACAACCATATAGGAGAAAGAGCACAAACACAATCGTGAAGCGCAACGACGTCTTCCGGGCAGTTTGCAACTTATTCCACTCGTTGACCACCAAGATCATGCGCCATGCGCTAATCGGTGCGTGGGTGGGCTTAGCAGTGTCGATATCCATGATCATGGCGCGAGGCTTCTCCCAATCGACGAAGAAAAGCTGTAGTTGAGCTTGATGATAAACGTGGCTGAACACTGAAGCCAATTGGCAAAAGAATGCAAGAGGAAGCACCACTTGGAACGTATTGTGTTCATTCATACCGCCGGTCAAAGCATCAAAGTGTACCTCTGGAACCATGAGGACAGTGCCCGATTGAAGTCTGTATATCACGAAGAAGTAGCCACATAGCAGAAACATCACCGCAAAGCTGACCATCGCGAAATTGGATATGCTGTAACTAGTCATGGCCGAGATCCATTGGCACATCGCATTTGGCACGATTTCGTTCCGGTTATTTCGTCGTTGCCAATTGAATGTCTGAAGTAAGCCTCGAAAGCCGCCAAGTGCGCATGCCACACTGAATAATGCTGTTGCAAACGACCAGAAACTATCTGTGTCTGACGTGTATACGACACGGAACAACAAAGACACCGATCTGGGAGTCATTGTGTCCTCATAACTCAGTGACAGCAACGGCGCATAGATTAGCTGAGAGTCAGAAGTTTGCGTCGTAATGGTGAGGGTGACAGATTTAACGTAGCGGATGACCTTGGGTGGGGTCTCGCCAACAGGAATACCCGACTGGGCGTCGTATAGGAAGAACCGATGACTCAAGAAATCGTTCGCGGCATCGCTTGGGCGACTATTCTGGTTGGATAGAATGCCATTGGCATCGCGATAGTTTAGGTTCTGCACAGGGACAGGAATATAGTGGCCGTCTTCTCCATCACTCTTCGATTGATCTACCAAGAAAAGTTCGTGAAGCGTGAGTACCGAAGACTGGAGAGCCATAAGATTGCAAGAATACTCCGACAACACGTTCACTCCAAATCGCATCCAAACAGGTGGATCTCCAAGACTGGCGCTGGAGCTCGCTTGGCAATACGCAAGCTCATTTGTCAGGGTGCGGAATCCGATCAGCGTGCCATTGGCATAGTAGCTGGCTAGAACGAAATTGAGGTGGTCGGTAGTCCCTTGGATTGATTTCTCGTCCAACGACATCTGCATCAAAACATTTCACATAGCAACCTGTAAGACAGACTACTTCAACGACCAGAACCTTAAAATGTAGTGTACCTTCATCGCGACTTGGGTCTGAAGTACACTGGACGCCTGAGAACGATAATTCAAGAACGGCAACGTAGCAAACCACCCATTGATACCATTCGTTGTCGACACACGGCCACCACGTTGAATTATATCAAATGCAACACAGGAAGGCACTGCAGGGTCAAAATGCTGCAAAACACACAGGTTCCCAAGTGCTTGACACGAAACGAGGTCTTGCTCGCTCTGGTAAAAGTAGCAACTACTAACAGCGGGCAAAAATATGTCGTCGAGTAGGGCACTGGCGAGCGAGACTTCCGAGCCATAGCTGCCGGCTTCCTCTTTCGAGAATGATGAGTACGACATTTGATTAGCCGTACTGACCATGATCTTCGCGCTAATCAAACTAACGTGAGCTTGGAGAACACATCTTCGCACACCCATAAATGCACTCGTGACTTCTTGATAACCGTTTGGACAGGAACACGTATACCTGTCTGTCCCATCAACTACAATCATTACAGGGTCCGGACACGACTGACATGTTTCGATCGCTTCGTTAGCAATTGTGTTGTTAGCACAAACGACGCATTCTTTTGCAGCAAGATAACTGCCGTTCTACACAGCATCAATATTCAATTAGTAATCTGTAATAACGATACTTTGTTGCAACGCATACCTCGCTTTTATCGCGAAGAACTGCGTTCCCGCGGCATTTACATTCCCTAGTTGAGCTCTGGATACCGAGTGTAGAACTGCCACACGTCATGCACCGAGAGGAATCTTGCGACGGACTTGGTGTGCTGAACACTCGGTGCAAACCTTGAGACTGCAGGGTACAGGCCAGATTGCGGTACACTCATTTTCCTTACGTGTCGTCCAGACAGCGGCACGACTGCAGCATATAAACAACAACCGCGCTTTAATTTTTTAAAACGAGCAACAAGTGATGGACCCTCATTTTGACTTACGCACAAGCGCAGGATGTTGGCAAACCAGCTACCTTCGAACTATGATTGTCAGGAATCTAAGCAGAATTTTGGCAGCAGAATGAGATGACGATATACAACCGAAGGATGCATCATTGAGTGGATACCCTACCAACCAGGGATTTGGGATATTGGTCGCTCCATTTGCTATGATGCATTCGTTGCAACCGAGTGCTGCTTCATCGTAAAACTCCGTCGAGGTATTGCACGTTTTGTTTGATACAACAGTTGCAGTAGTGTTGTCGTTGATAGCGAAGAGCGGTCCAGGGATACATATTTGGGCTTGAACTCGTGCAATTGGTAAAATGCACCACCAAAGAAACCCAACTACGTTGAGCATGGTGTTTCCAGCAAGTGAAGGGTCTTTCGGCATGAAGAGTCACTTCATTTGCAGATACATTGGAAATCACGGCAAAGCTTTGACTGAATTGACCAACGAAAATAGTATCCTCAGCTTAACGTTAATATTTTCGGCGAAAAGCTGAGTACTTCCAAGTACAAGTTGAAGCACAATTCGGGTAAGGCAGGAATGATGCTATTTGTGCATTTTGGGCTCGAAATGCCCCCACCTAGAGAATCGAGTTGAGGAATCAGCATAACATTGCTGAGTTTATGGGCACTGTCCCGTAGAATGAAACGGACTATACTTGGTTTCGAGGCAAAAATACTGGCAGTAGTGTGGAAGCTCCTCATCCCATACCCTGTGAATGACAAAGACTCGGTTTGCCAGTCGCTATTTTCTTCGTTGAGGTCAGCAGCGATTGTTCTCTACAAGTTCGATACGAGTCAGGTTTTGAGCGAGGATGGGGAACTATCTTCGAGCGGAAGCATTCGCTTGCGTTTTCTGGACGGATGTCCTGAGGTATTCTTCACGCATGCGAGGTGGCAGCCTGAGTCGAACATGACCGATAACGTCTTCTAATGGTTTTGTTTTTGTATAGATTCCACCACCTCGCTAAGCACCAGGTTGAGCTCGAGTTTAATGAGTTTCTGACGACCAAGTGCGCTGAAATCGAGCTGAGGGAGGACCTCATTGCAGCTGAGTCACTTAAAGCGAAGTGGGCGTATGTCTTTCTGAGCAAGCTCCGCGGCAACGTTACAGAAGAATGGCTGGGTCCGCGTGAGTGCGTGGGTCTGGTTCAACGTCTTCATGGGGATGCAAAATGTGTCTGCGACCTCTTCCTTGCTGTTCGACTGAATGTCATATTCAGACCCAGGTACTCTGTACATTTCATTTCACGACATTCCTCGACGTAAGTCTAACTAGAAATCCGTCATCCCAACCAGCACGTGGGTCGAGACATTTGTCGCGGAAAAAGGAGTTGAAGCGCTGATGACCCTGTTACAAGTCCCGGCGGGCCTCTGCTGAAGTTTACAACGAAGTAATCTGCACATTATTCTTGCTCACTAACAGCCCCAGTGGAATTTCGGCCCTGTTGGAGGTTTCTGAATGCTGCCCTCAGCTTTGCTCCATTTTCTACTTCTCTTCGAATGAGATAAGGGCACGATTGTTAAACTTGCTGGGTGTACTGAGTCGTGATAGCAGTATGGGTCAGGACACGGTGCTGAGTAGTTTCTCTTCTAATGGGCCGAAAGAGCGGTCACTGCAGACTTTGGTTGCCAAACTTGAACAGAGTCAATCTGATGTGGCACTGCTACTGGCTGCAGTAAAATTCATCAACTCTTTATTGAATCGGCCCGCGGCACAAAACAACGTGCTGAAATCTGCGACGACCTGAAACAACATGGTCTACTTGCACTTCTCGAACCATATCGAAGCCGAGACGAAAGGCACGCAGCAGATAACTCTATCGCCTCTACTCTGGTTGCTCAGGTCCAGATTTTTTCGACTACTATGGTGAAACCACTAAGACGGATAAGCTCGGGGCTCTACGGCTTGCACTAGGTGACGCTTTCAGCACTGTTCGAGTCAATACTCCCAGCAAACCCAAGATTGGTCCTTCTACGGGCAACCAACGCGAACGAAGAAACCCGGAGCTTGAAGAGGCAACGGGTACAACTAGTACGTCCACAAGCGAAGAGAATCCCAACGTAGTTGGGGAGCAAAACCAATCCTGATCAAACGAAGAAGCAGTCTGAAAGCGATAGCTCAATTACACCCCTGGAAGGTATCCTCACCCGACTCCAAGCGCAGACAAAGAACCTCGACCAAGAGACCCATGACAAATTGGCTGGCCTACTACAAAAAATAACGTCGACACTTTCAGACGAAGCACGAGCTAACCAAGCTGTTGACCGTCTTCACAAGAGTCTGGCGTCACCTCAGAATTCAAGCAAATTGGAAGAGAAATCTAGTCACCTGAATGCTAACCCACCTCCTGCTCCTGTTGCTGTTACAGCATCAATACCTAGTCAAGAACCTGACTTACTTACGCGGATGAGTTTGGCATTGTTTCCTAGCTTGGGCGAGCCATCTTCAGTATCAAAGCCACCGACATCCGGGAAGCCAACACTGTTCTCAGGCTTCGGAGATTTCTCCTTTTCGTCTCTGACGGCCACAACCCCTGCAAAAACTCGATCTCAAGACCTTCCTTCGCCAGTTTTATCGGTGCTGAAGGTGCTGCTAGCCCGTGGAGTCGGCCTTCAGATTCATCTGCAGGAGCGCTCAAGCTGTCACTGCCGTTTTTCCAAAGCTCCAGAAAAGGCCCCGGACTAGAGTGACACCGGCATGTACCAATTGCCACCGCAAGTGTCCGTAAAGATGCAAAGCGACCGGTATTCCCATCAATGCCGTCGCCACCCCGGCAGAAGCACCCCCACCCTCCAACGCGGCGGCATCAGTAACAACAAAAGCTCCGCTTTCTCCTTCTTTGCCGCCAATTAACATGGATGCAATGCTATCACCATTGAAAGCTGTCAAACCACTGGAAATTGAACCGGACATCAACAGTGATTCCCCTGTTGGAGTAGCGCCACCGGCCAGTGTCACAGACTTGTCAAAGTTCCGTAAGCTTCTATCAATGGGGGCTCCGCGGGAGGCAGTACGTGCGAAAATGCAGCAAGCTGGTTTGAATCCTGATTTGCTAGACGAGCAGCAGGGCTTCACTCCAAAGGCATCTCCAAAGCCAGCACCAACGTCAGAAAAGGCAGTCACTTTAAGTGCTGTCGAAATCCCTGCAAGCCCAGGCATCGCTAAATTCCGTAAACTACTGTCGATGGGCGCACCACTTGCAGCTGTAAAGGCGAAAATGGTTCAGGCGGGCTTAGACCCCGAGTTGCTTGACCAAAAGCCAGGTTTCCCCGAAGTGAAGGGTCTCCTTCTGTACCACCACCACCAGCAGAGACTTCATCTGGTCCAGACCTCACCAAATTTAAGAAGTTACTTGTTATGAGCTCCCTCGCGGCAGTAAAATCCAAGATGGCACAAGTTGGATTGGACCCCAATTTGCTAGATGGCTCTGACCCTACCAACGTATCGGCTTCTCCTGCTGCTCCAGCTCTTGTGACGAAAGCACTTGTCAAGGATGACCCCAATTACGCGAAGTTCTTCAAATTACTCTCCATGGGTGCACCTGCAGCGGCAGTAAAAGCAAAAATGGTTCAGGCTGGCCTAGATAGCGATCTCCTTGACACACCTGACACTGAGATGGCAACGAAAAATGCCCCCTCAAATCTAAGTTCTCAAGCCGTGGCAACCGCGGTTAACCCTGCTACAGCGCTTTCGAATATGATTCCCAGTCATGCAGTTCCTCAGCCTCAAGAGCAGACAAAAAGTAAAGGATGACCCGCAGTATGCCAAGTTTTTCAAGTTACTGTCAATGGGGGCTCCTGCCGAATCTGTCAAAGCCAAAATGCGCATGGCAGGACTTCAGCCAGAGCTTTTGGATACGCCTGACGCCTCGCTTAAACCTGTATCTAGCGCACCTGAGGCATCAGCACCTCAATCCGTAGCGAAGGTAAAAGATGACCCTGCATATGCAAAATTCTTCAAGCTGCTTTCGATGGGAGCCCCAGCGGAATCGGTGCAAAAATGCGCATGGCAGGTCTTCAACCCGATCTGCTAGACACACCCGATTCTCCGGTACTGAATGCCAATGCTCCAGCTCAATCCGCACAATCTGCCGTCAAGGTAAAGGACGATCCTGCATACGCCAAATTTTTCAAGCTGCTCTCGATGGGCGCACCCGCAGAATCAGTAAAGGTGAAGATGCAAATGGCAGGGCTGAAGCCGGATCTACTCGATACCCCCGACGCTGAATTATCAAGCACAGATAGTCAAGCACCGGCTCAGCCTCAAGTAAAAGTAAAGGATGACCTTGCGTACGCGAAGTTTTTAAGCTGCTGGAAATGGGAGCACCCGCAGAAAGTGTGAAGGCTAAGATGAGGATGGCAGGCCTTCAGGGAGTCTTCTTGATACTCCTGATGCTGTTGTACCCAGCGCAGCACCTCCAACGCAACCAACTGCGCCACCACCTACTAGCACAGCAGCTCGCAGAGCACACTTATCAATTGCGATCAAACCTGTCATCAAAACAAAAACTCGCGCATTCTACTGGCAACGTCTGAAGGCAGAAGTGATCACAGGCACAGTGTGAAGAGCTCGAGCAGGAACAGAGTAACCAGAGCAACCAAGATCTTCTCACACCTAAGTGAAAGCGAATTGGGCAATTGGAGTCTGAGTTTCCTCCACCGGCTGCCAGTGGACCAAGCACCGGCACTCGACGTGGAAATATGATCGGATCGCCGATGGCAGCCCCTAGTTCGCCACTGGCCTCTCCACGTGTAGTCTTTTGATAGACGCGCGCGATCGAACAATATATCGATCATTGTGAAGCAATTCCGGATGAGCAATGCAGCTCTACGCGTAGCGATCATGAAAATGGACTCGGAAGTGCTAACGCTTGACCGTGTCTTGGGTTTGATCAAAATGTTGCCTACGGAAGAAGAAATCGCTGCGATTGCAGGATTTCAAGGGGACCCCACTACACTAAACGGAGCAGAACTTGTCTTGAAGGAATTAATTACTGTGCCGCGGTTAAAACAGCGATTAGCAGCGCTAGAAACAAAACACCAGTTCCCTGCCCTGATCCGTGATCTCCAGACGAAAGTCAACAAGATTCGTGCAGCATGCACCGATATCGCTCAGAGCTCAGAGTTCAAGACCATTTTACTTGTCATCTTGCAGGTTGGTAACAAGATGAACCAGGGCACTGCTCGAGGGGCGGCAAAGGGATTCCGTCTGAACGATCTTACTAAGCTAGTGCAGCTAAAGTCCGTCGACAGATCTGTCACTCTCCTTCATTACGTAGCTCGGATGGTGCGGATGAAGAAGGGCAATGTAGTGCGGTTGGGAGACACACTAGCGTCTTTATATGATGTCCAGAATATCCCCATCCCAGAGCTACAGGGCGACATGAACAGGGTCAGCGATTTGACCGAAAGTATTAACGTGGAATTAGCTGCACAACGACTGAAAAACAGGATCGAAGAAAAGGAAGAACAAGACCGGTTTGTGGAGTCTATGACCGAGTTCGTCGAGACGGACTTGAAAGCTGTGACCACCGTCAAGGAAGAATTGGACGAGACATTACGGCTTTTGAGGGATACTATGCTACGATTCGACAAGGACACTGACGCCGACGATAATTCTGCCCCAACTCCTGCAGCTGGCGACCAAATCACCCCTGCGAATTTAGTTGGCGCCGGAGAATTCTTCAGCATTATCTACGAGTTTACGTTGTCACTTACGAAGGCAGATCGCGAAAACGAACTCAAACGGATTCGAGAAGAAAAACGGTTGAAACAGCAAGAACTCAGAGCTGCAACACCCCGTAGAAATCCTGTCGGGGGACGAACTCCGTTGGTAAAGCTCAGTGGCACAAACGAAAAAGTGGCGGGTCCTGAAACGCAGGAGATACCACAAAAGAATAGCGTCGACGCTGAAGCCGGTAGTGCAGGCGTGTCTAACAACCTGGCACCCGGGAAAATGACGACATTATCAAGGCGTCGATAGCGTCAGCAACGCCACCACCAGTGACAAGTGGAAGCACTCTCGAGAATGAGTCAGAGAACAAAAACATCCTCCTGCATCAAAGCAAACGCAAGACATTCAGGCTCTGACGAAAGACAACGAGATTCAGCCTCCTCAGAAAACAATGACGGCCCCCGAGGCGAAGTTAAAACCATCAGGGATTCCTAAGGCTCCACTGAGAACCCCTGGCAAGGTTACAAAGTCACCAGCGTTGCCAAATTTCGGATCGCCTCTCAAGAAACCCTCAGCTGTGATGGGGATACCAAGCCCAGCCAGACTTCAACGTTTTGCTGCATCAGCATCTTCGATCGAGAAAACAAGTTGAAAGCACTCACTGAGGCCGCGGTTCCATTTGATGCTG